>QWTY01007173.1:0-17901 GCA_008033365.1 Pseudorectes ferrugineus
TTGCCACACTGATTTGTTATAATTTGAAACTCCGAGAGAATAATTAATGCAAAAGAAATGTATGAAACTCTAGGGAGCTGTCCTCTGCAAGATTTGTGTTTAGCTTTATTATACTTTAATTTTCGCTCTTCTGCTGGCTGCCAGAGTGCTTACCCATCACTATAAGAACCAGAACACATTCATAGCATTTTTGGGAGATACAGAGGAAATGTAAAAATTTATTCAACAGTATTTTCTTCCTAACTTAGCCACATTCTTTAACAGCAAAAATATTCAGCATATAGGAGGCAAGAACAAGAAAACAAAAGAAAATATGCTTTAAATTAATGTTAGTTAATGTAGCTGCTGGTGTAATTTAAGTCAAAGCACATTAGTAATAGTGTGGTCAGATAAATTTAGAAGTATTCTTGGTGTGCAGCAAATGTTACCTGGCAAATAAAAACCTTGCAGCTTGAGTCAGTACACAGACAAAAAGTTTAAATTACACATGGACAAAGTAATTAGTGAATTCTTGAGGACCTGATTTCAGAGTGATTTAAACAAAGATTACTTGTACATCTTGATGATTTTTAGACCTGGCCTAGAAAACTGAATGCATGTATTTGCAAGTATTGTTTTTCATTGCAGACAAAGATAAAGATTGCAGACAAAGAAATGATGCTTTTGGAATTTATGTCAAATTGTTTGGCAAGTTCTTCTTTAACTGATGGAAGTGTGCAGAATCCAGGATCTGAGCAAGCTTCCATTATTGTCACTCACTTAACAAGGGAATGTCTCCCCATGGTAAGAAGTGAAAGACTTACATGCCTCATACACTCTGAACCCACACCGAATGTAAAGTTAAATTAGAAAAAGTTAGAACTTTCTCATTAGGTTTTTTCAGTTAAAAAAAAGTTTCATTGTTTCTTAGCAGTAGTAGAGTTATCTTTCCCCTTTCAGACTTTTCAGTTATGTCTGTATTTGACATGATAGTGTTACTAGAGCAAAGGTTCCCTGCTGATAACAATGTTACACAGCTTTTGTGTGTCATCCTGATGACTGTCTGGTTGCGTGGTGTCATGTAAATGATGACACTTGCATGTCAGAAAGTTGGAAATCTAAAAGTGGAGCAGAAGCCATCCTCTGAGTGCCAGAAGTAACCAGCTTCCACCTTCATGGGAGGCTCCATTTTCACACCTGATAAGCACAGAGTCTACCTGCACCCCCTTCGTTACTGTTAGGTTCTCGAAGCTGCAGGTCTTGGAGATGATCCAGGTGTTATGGGATGTTATATGTGACCATCATGTCCATCAGCTCCCAGCACAGGGGCTCCTCCTGCCTGGCTACTGAGGAAGAACCCAGTGTGCCAAGACAGACAAGGTTCTCTGTCCCAGTCTGGTCCTTGGCACTGTCTCTATTGATCCTTTTTGTGACCAGGTTTGTGTCTCTGTGGGCTCTTTTTTATGGTTTCCTCTTTCACTCATTATTGAGTAAAAAACAGTCAATGTATTGAAAAAGTTTTTGATCAGATGATGACCGTAGTGAAGAAGACACTCTCCTTCCTTGTGACCTTACACCAAACTGCTTCTCATTATCTCTGACGCTGCGCAGTCTGGTGACCTCCTCCTGCAGACACTTTGTTTGGTCACGAGCAGGCAGGCAAGGAGCCCAGCTCCCCTTGTCCCAGCCTCAGCCAGAAGCCTCAGGCATCCCTGAAGCCAAATCCGTGCAGAACTGGAGCTCCTTCGGGAGCTCACCCTGGGTCAAGGCCCATGCTGTGCAGGATCAGTTCCTCCAGTGGAGTTTGGGGACTATGCCACGTGGGATGTCACCACCACTGCTGAGCTCTTCTCAGCAGAGCACCTGTTCTCTCCTTTCAGTGCACCCTTCTGTGGCAACTGGTGCCTCTCTGGGCAGTGCCCTGTGTCTGATGGTGCTGCTCACCCATCACACCAGAGCAGATCTGTAACAGCTGGTCACGAGGCCAGGAAGCAAATACACTGGTTATGGCGCACTGCAGGTTACATAAATATTCCAGTCATGGCCTAGGGACAAATGAGGGTGGTGGAGAAGGACTAGTGCCATTGAAAGGACTAAGACAGACATCAAAGGACTTCTGGGATAAATCATGTTTTAGTCAGCTGACATATGGTAATGCAGTCAGAAGTAGGTACTCTTGAGGTACCACCTTTACAGAAGAGGAATTCTCTCTGCATGAATGGTCTGGGCATGTTTAAGACCATCTTTCTTTGTTTTAGGACTTCCATATAACATTTTCATTAATCAAAATGGAGCTGCTCTCTGATGATAAAGTTTACGTTTATCCAATTCTTTAGTTGCAGGGAATATTTCAGATTTTCAAGTCTCTTGCTTTCCTCCTTGTTCCCATAGAGATAACAATATGTAAATTCCATAAAGAAAAATTCTTAGAAAATCTTAAAACCTTTTTCTGATTTAGAGATGGGAAGTCTGAGGCACATAAGAAAAACAAAGTGAGGTGTCTATGCACTGCAGCTTTAAGAGATAACCCAGAGCCCTGTAACAAAACCATGCCAAAAGCCAGAACTAGAACCTGGGGTGCAAAATCACTAATTGTAAGAAGTAGCCATTTGGCTAAATGTTTGGGAAATACACTGCATTGGTAGTAGGAGCCCAGAGTGTCTTACAGGAAAGACATAAATCTACAAAAATTATACCAAAGGCTTTTTGTTCTGTGATGACTGCACTGCCTTGAAAATAGTCACAGCATATGTTTAGAGTTTACCTATATTGTATCTCAAAATTAGTGACAAACACATTTGAAGTATAAAAACTATATTTTCTACTTTGAAATACTGCATTTTGCTATATGTGACTTCATTCTTATTGCACCTATGCTGGAACATGGACATTTTACTTGTGCAGAGTCCAGCTAATAATAATAATAATGTTATTTTATATAATTGTAATTTGAAAAGATTACTTATGCCTGTTCAATCAAGCAGACAGCTTTAGTATCTAAGGAGCTAGTAGATTCTGATTATTTATTTCTTAAATATTGCATTCAATTTAGGGTGAATAATGAGATATCCTAATTGTTTTCAGTTTTAATCAATTTACTTAAAATATACTTTTAACAATTTTGAAGTATTTTATGTGCTCAATTTAATTTTCATAATTAGTCTTCATTAAGCAAATCTACATAAATGTCTGAACTGTTGACATAAAATGTAACAAACAAGCACTTGTATTAGAACCTGGGTTTTAATAGTCAGTTACTATTCACAATTAACTGTATGTTCAGAATGCAAACTAGAAAATGCATAGGTATAATTTTTCAGTTATGTAAAGGATAAATAGACTGAAATATTTTTAAGGAAACAGCTGTAAATAAAAGCAATGAAAATAAGGTCAAATTTCTTTTATTTAAATAATTTGCTATTTTTTGTTATCCTGATACTGTGAAAAATCTGATTTTGTCCTTCACATATGCAGAAAACATTGCCAACAAGACACTATGCAACATCTGCAGGAAGAATTGGGGCAAAATGTAATGACAGTTGTTCTGTAGCTTCCTTAGTCTTTTTCTGGCAACTCGGAAATTCTGGCAATTTTCTACAGTTAAAATGGAAAATGATTCTGCAGTTTGAGGGTAAGGTGCCTTATCAGATTAAATGTGAATAAAAATATCTTTATAATACTGACCACTGTAATTTTAGTACCTATAGATCTCATCAACCACACAAGAATAAACCCATTTAGTTCATACAAGTTTATGTGTCACTATGCATATGAGACCACCACCCTTCTTGAATTGAATAGGTTAATTTGTTACTCTTGGTCTGCACCAAATACCTATTGCTTTCTTTCTCCTTCTGATGGAGGGGGTTTATATACATACTGTAGCATGGGCTGTAATATGCTTGCATGGTAAAAAAAAAAACTGAAAGAAAAATAAATTTTTGTTTTAATAAAAACAGTATTGTATTGTTTTAGATGGACATCCAAACACATTTTTTGTTTCTTTGCAATGGTTCTGACATTTTTGCTTCTTCAAGGGCCCTTTGACAAAGAGGGTGATTAATTCCCAGGGTTCTTTTTGTCTTTGGTGAAATAGTTTCTAAATTGTGGATAATAGCAAACATCTGCAGAGCTCTATTTGTAGAGCCAACAGGATGCAAGTAGATTGTGGGGTGCTAATGTAATTGCTGTGATAAAAAACAGACACTGTATTAAAGAAAACCAACCTCTTGGGCTGGTAGCTATTATGATTTTCTGTATTATATCTCTCTGTATACTTTCCACTTGAGAAGTGTTGTCCTCTTTTAAAAGAGAGTCGCTGCATTATGTTATGCAGAGCTTAAACCATGTCCCATTCACCATCTTATCTGCAGGACATCTTTCCCTGGTTGCAGACAGGCCAGAGAGCTGAGGAATGCTCCGCCAGGGCATCCAGTGACAGCCCGAGCCTCTGAGACTGTGAAACACCAAGGGAGAGACCCTCAGGCCACTGTGAGGGCTGGTGGCCCTGGGGGGCTGGCAGGACAGGGGGGGCTCCCTGTGGAGGTCTATCAGGGCAGGGCATGTCAGCCAATGCCAGTCCCACTGCCCCGGCACTGGGCACCTCCTTGGACCCACAGGTGGGCTGAGCAGGGCTGTGGGATCGGAGGTGGAGAGCAGCCCTGCTGCGGCAAGCGGGATTGTTCTGTGTGAATAGCAGGATACAGCAGAACTCACAGAGATCATTCTCTGTATTTGAAACATCCAAGCAAACATAACAGTACCATGGATTTTCTGTCACTAAACATCCAGTGCTGCACTGTGATGGCCTTTGCTCTGTCCTACCTTTGTCATCTTCTGTTGTCCTGAGGCTGGAGGCTTAGAATTACGGTTAATGTTTTCCCATGGTTCAAAAAGTAAGATTTGTTTTTCTTGAATGTAATCTGAAGGTATGAACATATTATCTATCCCTTTTGGGGTTTGAGACACAATTAAACATGCAAAAATTCAGCAATTGCTAGACAAGAGTTTCAACAGAAATCTAGAGAGATTTTTACGTTTCCAACCTCATGTAGTTGACAAAAAAACAATTACAGAAGAATTTTCTAAATGCTGTCTCAAACTACCAACATTTCAAAAGTACATACTCATCAGAAAAACACCTGCACGAGGTAAAGAATTAGATAGACCATAGACATGAATAAAATATTACTGTTTTACATAACTGGTAGTACACAAAAACTCCACACAGCTGGACACCAGGCTGAGGCCCCTAAGAAAAGCTTTCTCAGCCTATTTTTTTACAGCCTGTGTAGAACACAGCCCTGTTGCCAAATGTTTTGTTGAGGTTAGATCTGTGATATCCCCTCCGGAATGATGGCCAGCATCTTTGTAACGAACAGCGTAGCTTATGCCTTAGCTTTCCAGCATCCCACTGATTTTCACAGAACTCTATGTCCTCCTTCCAGGCTTTGAAGCTGCAAAAGAAAGTAATGTTTTGTTGGCTGGTGAACCAGTCTGTCAACATCTTGGGACTGTAAATTACAGCATGCTTTCTATGGTTTGCTTGGATTGGCAGAATCTAGTTGTACACATGTCGGCATCCTGTGATTATTAGCAGCAGCAGAAACTGGAAGAGCTAACATAATATGGGAGTAAATGAGATAGCTGGTAAAAATATTTTTGAGGGTTGCTGTTATCCTGTTCTGATTCTTCCGTTCATGTGAGAAATTATTCTGCTTTTATTGACCTGAAAACATTATGTTCTGGCAGGCAATCATACAGTCTTGATTGAATTTCAAGAATAAAAAGACCCTCCCAGCATTTTTACTTATAGTCTTTCAAATTTATTTGCTTGTTTTGGCACTCTCTTTTTCTCCTATATCTGAGATTTGAGTTTCTGTGCATTTTTTAAAGATTTGAATCTGACAGCGTCTAGGAGTCTGAATTCCATATCATCTGTCATTTACTTCCTGTGTGACATAGATTGCATGCATTTACTTCATCTGCAAAGGCACAGCAAATATTATTATCATAAGGTTGTTATGGGATCTAATATTTATAAAGGCTGCTCTAATCCCTTCCGCTGAGAAATCTCACGAGAGAAAATTTATGCTGTTCAGAACATTAGCTCTGAAGAATAGGAACATATAAACCAAACATCTAATTAAAAATCGCACTATGAGAAGATTTACATTGGCTTTGAGTTAAATGAGTCAGTATTATATATGATCTATAGATACTCCATGCATTAGACCAATATCAATATGAAAAAAAGTATTAAGTAGTTTAAGTACTTACATAGTGAAAAGGGAATGTGGAAGAAGTTGACACGTTATATGAAAAAAAGATTTTTGTAATTTCTGTCATTCTTTTATCCCAGATATTACCTTTTCCCTGATACCATTGTTTATACAGTTTAACCTTTTTTTTGTATTTGTAATAACATATGTCTTTATAAGTAGAGTTTTATCATTAAACCTCATAATACAATATGGATGAATTTGAAATATTAATGAACATCAAGGAAAATGTGAGAGATGGGTGTCCCACATAGGATTTAAAGGAGAGACTTTAATAACCTGCTATGCCAGAGACTCTCCTTGTGAGAAGTCACAGTCACTGTGTTCTATAGTCTTAGTTTCGAGAAAGGGAAACTGTGCTAACATTAATTTGCAAGAATTTAGATACTCTGAGAATCTTATGTTTCCACCTACCTGCTGGAATTTCTTAACAGGATTTCATCAGAATGGTATGAATCATTTCATGCTAATCTAGATGTACTTTTATTAGCTGCTTACATTGAGAACGTAGGTGCCAGTAACTGAAAATTAGTTTCTGTGTCGTTTCTTCCACAGAGTTAGGTGGCTTTTAAAAACTTCAGTGTTCTATGGACAGCATGCCTTAGTCTTCTTTGTTTTAATGGAACACCCACACCAAATCCAAATAGATAGAAATGTGTTTCAGCAAAATGTTTTTTCACTGAGAATGCATGTCAGCAACAAAACTGTTGATGCAAAAGTTTTGTCTTCAATTAATATGTCATGGGTGCAGAGAAAAGGGGGCTTAAATTCTAAAAATGGTATTACCTTGAAAATTAATAAAATATCTTTACTTTTTCAGTCACCAACTTAGAATTTTGAGATTACTACATAAGGGCATTGAGTGCTTTCATTTTATCCTTTCTAAATTTCTGCTCTAAATTTTTACATTTGATTGTTAGAAATTTCAAGATAATAATTTCTTTTTAGTTTAATTTCTCGTAGGACAGGGAAAAGTTTTGCTAACTGTCCAATAGCCACAGCATCCTTTCTTAGATACCATAAAAGCCTCTGTCATCAGTTTGGTTGGGCAGCTTTCACCATGAGACTCCAGCAAGACACAGCTGAGGGGTATGAGGGGATTTTTTGTTGGAGAATACATGTGACTGCAGGCTAGAAGTAGCGAGCTCCTAGGTTAGGTGTTTGCAACCCCTTTGCAAACAGCTGAGTCCTCTTGGACCAGACAAGCTGTTTCTTGGGGAAGGGCCAGGCTTCTCCAAATGGGCGACCTGCCCTGCTGCTGCTTCTGTTGTTGCTGCTGGGTTATTTTCTTCCAGTTCCCTGGAGCTGGCAGGAGGGGAAGGTCTTACAGTTTTACTCAGTGCTTTTGAGTCCTGGAGCTGCTAGCCGTCGCTGCTCCAACAGTTGCACTTCCATCTGTTTTTACTTTCCATATCTTGCTTATTTTAGCTCGCCTGCTTTCTCACACCTCAACAAGAATTTTCTCAGTGAACCAGAGCCAAGGTCAGGCAGAGGGGCTGTACAAACCAGGGACAGCTGAACCCTGCAGCAGAGTCACACAGCTACTAATGAGAAAAGTTACTGTGAGAAAAGTACTGCTATAGAAGCCAAGAAGGCAGTGAAACAAAAAATCAAAGTAGAGAGGGGGAAAATAAAGGGCAACAGAACATTGTATAAATTTTTAAGACACTGGATTCATCACATGAGTATAATCTATTCAAAGTCTAGCTGGGAATTTCATGTCCCTGAATGCAGGTATGAAGCCATGACCAAATATCATGGTACAATAATGAAAGGTAACTGTCAAAGGTAACAAAGGCCAAGAATATATTTTTAAATACCTGCATGCAAGTAAGTTGATTTCTGTAATACAGTTTTGGTTTATATTAATTTGATTTAAAATATCCAACATAGACTGAATTGGAAAAAAATACAATATTGTCCCAGTCTCATGGCAGGTTCAGGCTGGGTGTAATTCCATGAACAATTTTGTTCATCTTCACACTTCAATGTCTGCTCACAGTATTCATTTCTGGAAATGAACTAGGCAAGCTTTCTGGCTTATTCATGATATGATATTTCATTTCTAAGCTTATTTTGACAGCACAAATGTTTTACGTGATCATACAGTAACGGTGAGTTTGGATACCATAGTCTGACTCACAATGCATAAAGTATATCATGTTCCACAGAACAGAAAAACATTGTTTGTTACTAATTTTTAAGTCTGGTAAACATAATTATGGATAAATAATTTATCAGGTTACTCAACTGTTTATCAAAATTTCCTTGGTATCCTCCATTTAAAAAAGGTTATTCTTAAGCCTGGGTGCTGGTACCACTATCTCAGCTTCACTGGTCAGCTCCAATCAGGACTCTCTTAACTAAACCATAAGAATTGTTGATATAACTGACACAGGACCTGATTTAATCTTTTCCTATGCAGGACCCACATAGAGTCAATTTGAAACACAATTTATTTCTAACTACCTGGAAATATCCAAGAACGTCCCTCCCAGAATATAGCCATATAATTGAGCAGCAAACATCTGAAAACACCAATATGTTCAAGTCCAGCCTTCAAAAGGTGACAGAACAGATGTTTTTCACATGGCTAGAAATGATAGCACATGTCCTGTTTTGTCCCAGAACATTTTTTCTGCTGAGTTAGTTTTATTGAGAAGTCAACAATTTTCCATTTACAACATTTTCTCTTTGTATTTTGCCATTGTGAAAAAAGCCATCATTTTAGTGTAACTATAGCCAAGATTTCTTTGTCAGAATCTGAAACTGTAGTTTCATACCTTACTGGATTTATAAAAAATTTTGTCAGCAGCACAATTATTGTTCCAGAAGCAAGTATTTCCTTGAGAATGTTTGGTCACATCAGAACAAACAAATAAAGATAAATAGATAGGAAAATAGTTATTTTAAATATTCAATAAACAACAATATAAATACAAAATTATTCTCAAAAATTCTAGTTGTTTCCATAAGTCAATGCAGTTCAGTTTTGCAAGCTTGCAAATTATTTGTATCATAGTATATATGGAAGATTTTATTGAAACAAAGACTGTCTTGAGTTCAGCAAAATTTTACATTGATAACGTAAATACCTGTTAAACTACTTTATTAGCTATGTCTATTAAACTTCTCCATTAATCCTATTTTAGAATATTAATATTATTAGCAGAAAAAAAATTGACTCTGGTTATGTGCTCACAGAAAAAAAAAAAGAGATAATAGAATAGCTTTTAACTTTAGTTGTAGTCTACTTCAGGAAATATACAGAAAGCCTGATTGTAATCCTATCCTGCTTGATATTAAGATAACCTATTCTCTTTGTTGTATTCTGTTGACTTTTATGAACTTTAATTTGTTTGCTGTGTTAGTATGGCAACTGACACATCATATATATGTTGAGAGATTTATAAAATACATAAATACCTAACTTTTGAGTAAGAAAGTATTTGCACAGGTAGTTAATATTTTGTGATAGACATTTTTATATTCTTGGGAAAAAAAAATCTTTTTGGGCAACGTTTTTGAAGATATGTTGCCTCTCCCAAAGATCTTGCTTCTCTCATGTATTTAGATGATAATACATTTAACAAGGCTTTGATGAGCACTTGAACAAGACATCTAATTAGAACATCTATTTAAGATGCAAAATTGTTCACTGTCTTCAAACATTAAAATACTAGACATAGGTAAAGTAGGAACAAGCTATCACCACTTTTCTAGTTGCAGTTGTTGGCACTGGGTGACAGTAATTCCTTTGTAGCATAAAATATTAGCAGAATCATAATACTTTCTGCTTTTTAGCCTTAGTTAGGAGTTAAAAGGTTTCTATCTCTGTTCTTTCTGATTCAGTTTAATCTAGTATTCCTCAGGCACAGAAAATATTTTATTTTAGTCAAACATAACTCCAATGAAATGTTACATGCTAGTAAACTACACTAGTACAAATTAACTGTGTGCTCAGCCCCTTATGAAAAAAACATGGAAAGAATTTTAGGAGAGGAAATTTTGTCATGTATCTCCTTGGTTTCATCTAAACATATTGCACAAGTCAGAGAGAACAAAGGGAACATATTAAGTGACTGGGAGAGGGTAGGAAGGAAGTAATTTTCCATCCTTGTGGAGAAATCTAGAGCTCTAGTGCAAAGCTCTCAAGCCAGGGACCTTTGGCATTTTTACCCTGACAGAAAGGATCTACAATTGGCTGAGTGTCCTCACAGCTGCCCAGAGAGACCCGCAGCAGGAAAAGCAGTAAAAGCATTTAATGCTAATGCAGGTGTTCTCACTCAACATGACAATCAGACCTCCACAGCATTATAATCTGCTGAAAGCAGTTTTTCCAGTTTCTCTATCCTGCTTGCTAATTAAACCTGTATTTTCATGTATTGCACAGAATTTCAAGCTGTGGAAGATAATAATCTTTCAGATCAGATAAAATTAGAATTTATCAAGTTGGAAAAGACCTCTAAGATCATCAGGTCCAACCAATAACCAGGCACCACTGTGTTCACTACTAAACCATATCCCCAGGTGCAACATAGAATGACAGAATATCCTGAGTGGGGAAGGAACCCACAAGGATTATTGATACATTGACGCATCCATACACTTTTTGAACACATCCAGGGATGACGATTCCACCACTTTCCTGAGAGCCTTTTCCAATGCCTGACCACCCTTTCACTGAAGAAATTTTTCTTAATACTCAATCTAAACCTCCCCTGGTGCAACTTGAGGCCATTTCCTCTTGTCCTATCACTTGTTAATTGGGAGAAGAGACCGACCCCCACCTGGCTACACCCTCCTTTCAGGCAGTTGTAGAGAGTGATAAGGTCTCCCCTGAGCCTCCTCTTCTCCAGGCTAAACAACCCCAACTCCCTTAGCCACACCTCATAGGACTTACTTACCCTTCACCAGCTTCATTGCCCTTCCTTATTCTAATTATATGTGATGTTGAAACAGGAAGAAATAATAACTAAAGACAATAATAATTAACAAAAAATTAATTTAGATTATAAAAAAGAATTCATTATTTATTATCCAGATCTCAGTTTACATAAAGAACAGTTTAAAGCCAAAAGCATTTAAGGGATTTTAAATAACCTGATGTCACGTGTCTCCTCTTGGAATCTAGCACTTGCTAAAGCCAATAAGGAAGAACAAAATCATGTCAAAGATGAGGTGATTTTGTTATTTCCTGAGTGTTTTCTTGACTATGAAAGCCTATTAGTTTCAGATTTATGAATCTTTTTTATTCGTTTGTGTTATCTCTGCTTTATAGTCTTGTATATTCTCCTTTTATTTATACACACAACTTCCAGGAATGGTAATCAGCAGGCAGTAGGTGTCATCTCCTTTTTCAGTGAATATCACCTTGCCATTTAATTTATATTTTCATATAAATTAAAATACTTTGTAGCCAGATTATAACATTAATTTTAACAAAAATATGCCCACAGTCATATACACGAGTGTGGGGTTTTTTTTCCTACAGTGAAGAGATAATTTTGTCTCAAAATACATAGCAGAACACTGCACTTAATTGTGAATAAAGACCAAGTCAAAACCACACGTAAGTTAAACTAAGAAGTTTAACTTTTTCAGGCTGACCTCAGTGGTTCAAATCAGCCACAGATACAAAAAAAAAGTAAACATAGGAAACGTGCATATGAAAAAAAAAATGGAAAAAGAAATGGTCTATCTCTTAAATCTGTTCTTTTAGTCATGGGACTGTTGACAACTAGATCATTCACGTTCAGGGTTGCCAACAGATATACTTAGCCGAAGGCAAACTTTTACCACTTACATTCATCAGCAGTAATTCTTATTGCCAGATGAATAAAAGCAAATACTGACAAATTTAACAGAAAGCAGCATTGGTTTTTTTCTTAAGAAAAATGTTATTATATCCGGTGTTCTGAAAGCAGAATTATAATTGCTTTTCTAAACACCATATACATTAGACAAAATTATCACTTACTTGGAAAGTTTCTTGTTTTGCTTATTTGAAAAGCCAAAAGACAATTTCCATCTCACTTGGTCCTATCAGTCCTTCACAATGCTGTCTACATTTCAATTTGTCTGCTTTAGCATAAAAAGATAAATAAGACAAATTGCCACAAAATCTTTTCATTGTAATAAACTAAATTGTTACAATACAATAATATAATAAAATACCAGAAAAGTATAATGTTGGGGTTTTTTGGTTTAAAAACTGCTTGTGTTTTCCTTTCTTACCACCTTTCTGTCTTTATCAGCTCTCTCAGAAGGTGAGCAGAGAGAAGAAAAACAAACAATTGAGCAGGAAAGTGCAATATAGAAAATGTATATTGAATATTTTTTAGTCTTCAGAGACATATCACAAGCGACCATTTTATACAGATCCTTTTATCTTTCTAGATAAAATATCTAGATGTAGAGATATGATTCAAATCTCCTTAAGCATTTCTGTAAGACTTTTTGTAATTAATTTTAATTACTAATATTTTTCAAGGCTATATTACCTGGAAAACTTCACCTATAACTTAAACTTCTAACACAAGACAAAGTCATACTTGGTTAAGACAATCTTTCACAATGATGTTGGCCTTAGCCCAATTCTGACGGGCAAAAAGCTGATCACCTGTTCAGGTATAAGCAGGCCTTAGCTTTCAGTCCCTTTTTGTAGAACAGTAGGACTCAAGGCACTAAGAGATTCAAGGCTTATCACTGTGATAGGCTGATGGTAGGCACCACCCATATATAAAACTAAATTTATCAGTAATCGTAGGATGCTTGAGTTAGTATATTAGTTTATAGACAGTTTCTGTTTCTAATTTGATATCTAAATCTGCCTGCATATTTCTTCTCTTTACAAATTCATATTTTTAAGCGTGTTTTTCATTAGCAAGTTTTTAGTGATCGTTAAAGCTGAGTCCTCATAGCTAAATTCAGAGGGGTGGAGAACAGAACTTCTTTTGTATTAGAAAATTATGTCTCTCAAATCTAGGCAAGGAAGGGAGTGGAGGTTTAACAGAACAGGGAATGGAAAAATCTCACCAAAGAACAATTTCTGACTGGATGCTTGCACTGCAAGACAAAACTATTTTTCTCAGATTACATGTAAAGATGCTGCTGTAGGGTGAAGGGATCCTTACTTATAGATATTTTCATACATAAATGTGGTTGTCTAGCTTTAGTTTCCCCTCCTGCACACAAAATTTGCACATATTATTCCCATCTACATTTAATTGTCACAAATATTAGGGTGAGGGATTAAGTTACTAATATTTTATATTTTTTAAATGAACCTTGTAGCTGCTCACATTATCTGTCTGAATTGCATTAATGAATGAAGTTTCCACAGAATGGTTTTTATTCAGTGTTTTTTTTTTGCTCTGCCCATTTCTTCTTGTTCAAAAGAAATGCTAGCCATCAACTTAGGTCAAGTTAAACAGTACAGAATGTATTTCTTTGTCTTATCTATGACAGGATCTTGGAAATTGGGAAAGTTCATCCTTTCATTTCTGCTGGGCATTCCCGTGCTTAAGCATGATGGAAAGTCACTAAGAATAGAAAGAGACAATTAGATTAAGCAGAATACATTAGAGAGAGGATAATCTGAAGCAGTACAAAATTGTGCTGAGCAGTTTGCTAAATTGTTGAAAAATGTGGAGAAGTTAAACTTTAAAAGAAGGTGTTAAGAGAGAGAGCAAATATTTTTTAATGTATAGACATCAGCCTTAGTATTTCTTTAGAAATGATGAAGATACTGAAGTCCCTCACAAAACCAGAGCACAGGTAATAAGCAGTGTCCTATTCCATTTCAGTAAAAAAGTTGTACAATAACACGGCCAAAGCTTTAGTCACAATATGGAAAACAAAATTTAAACTGGACTCAGGTTTCTCATTGATATGTTCCCACTGAACATAACCATTCAAAATAAAATTCAGTCAATTCAGGAGTAGTCTTTCCTGTGAAATGGATATACTTTTCAGGCTAACCCGTAGGAGTCCCTTACATATGTGTTAACTTTAGAGCTCTCAAGGGTACAGTTAGAATGGCTTCATTTACCAAGGGGCTCCTCATTACTGAGGGATTATGTGGAAGAGGTTTTTTAGAATAGATTTACCGTAAGAAGTGTGGGTTATTTTAGGGGCACGACATTTGTGACAATCTTGACCCTCAGATGTGTCCTGTTGTCTTCATGGGCCTTCACCTGTTGCTCAGACCATTGCTGACAGGTAAACTTTGAAATGTTAATAAGTATGGCTGTGAGACTGTATGGAAAGACCCAGAAAAATTATGCATTGTACTTTTAATAAGAGGGTATTTTAAATTATAAAAAAAAATTGTGGTCTTTAGATGAATGTCAGCTCTCTTTTACAACCTCTTTGAGTTCATGCAGCCTATTTGTGACATATGAGTACATCCACAAATACTGTTCCTGCTGTCATAACTGAAAGTGATTTGCACCACAACTTTAATTCAAGACATCTGCCTGACACTCTGCCCAGACCAATGCTTTTTTTTTTTCCCCCTCAATGCTCTTCAGTAATACTGTTGGAAGTAGATGTGTGTCTCTTTTTTGGTACTCTCTTATGTTGTATATAATAGTCTTAGGTGATTAATAGTGTTTGTTTTGAAGCTGTGAATAATTTTTCTTACAATAAAACATAGGATAACAAAAAATAGAGTAAAAGTTTGCAAGAAGAGATTCTGGAAAACCAAACCAACCAAAATTACAATGATCCTATCCAAAACAAAAAACAGGCACATGCTTGACTTTCTACATATAAATGTGTTCTGGGTTCCAATTTCCATTTAATCCTGGGTAAGGTCAACTGTCCTAATCAGGATAATCACAGGAGTGTAGAGAAAGATCTTAAATACATACTTGCTTTTTATGGCCTCTTTAACTGCTGTTGACCTATAAGTAGTACTAAGACACTAATTTTCAACATCTGTATGCTGCTGATGTTCATCTTTGTTTTGGACTACAGGAAAAAATCAGGAACACGTCTTTCTTTGGGTATTATTTATAATCTGATGATTCAAAGACCTAATTATTATAGCCTCTTTTCTGAAATAGATAGAGATGAAGTCCAGATATTTAAACTTAAATAAAAACATTCATTTTATTAATAACATGGAAGCTTCCATCTTGCCAAATTTTGTCACTTAAAGTGCTGAAGATACAAGATGTTTTCGTTATTGAGAATGGCAGCCTTAAAGACAGAGAGATATTGTTTCCTGTAAAAGTGAGTAAACCCTTGCATTTCAACTCAGTAACTATTTTTAGAGTGATTAAGGTTTTTGTGGCAGTCACTGTTGCTGTTCGAATATTGAGTACCAGCAGTAATGCTATCCTGGTAAAAAAAATAACTACTTTTAGATCAGGAATGAAAATCATGAACGTTCATTTACTGTGAAAAATTGCGAATAATTTTTTTTTCAGAATGGGATAGGCAGTGTTTGTAGTACTAATTTAGACATCTTTCCTGCTTTAGGTATGGTCAGATGACACACTAGTCACATCACGCTGCTGTTACAATCCCTTCTGTAGAGCACGGGTATTCTTGTGGAAGACACTGTTGTTCTTAGGATATAGGAGAGGGGGGAAAGAAAAGGTTGTTTCTAATGCTGTACTTATTAATAGCACTCACGTTCTAAGGAGACAAGGTAACATCTCATCCTGCAGCCTTCCCAACATGATGCTGGAAGATACACATGCTTCTTGTACGCTTCATTTCAGTGTTTGTCAACTTTTTCAAAAAAACCCCTCAGTTTGTTTTACAATTGATATCTGAGGAGGAAAAACTGCAAAACCTAAGCATATGAAAGACTCATCAAGAAATATATTTTCCCTAAAACTATGAGGCTTCATAATTTTTATTTTAGTATGGGACCTTTTGCATTTTTCATTAGAAATATATGTAGAAATTACTTAAGTTCTTTTATAGGAATGTGTTGATTAGTATGATTTATTCAAAGTCATATTTTCGGGTTTGAAGGTGATGAACTGAAAAATCATACTACATCTGTGCCTTCTTTGCACCCATCTATGCAAGTCTTTATAATCAGTGCATTTGTGAACAAATTTAGACACCACAGCAGCATCACACCTGTGTGCAGTTAATAAAAGATTTGGCAGGGTGACCTCTCCTTAGGCTCGGGTTACAGTGAAGGGCAACAATAACCATATCTTTTTGATTTAATTCCTTTTAGTTTTTCATATTGAAATATCAGACTAGAAGCATTTTTTTTTCTTTCATCAAAAAAAGGAAAATGCTTAATTTATTCTTAATTTAATTTCTTTTTAAATCTTCAAAATTATGTTGCTGCTATTTCAACATTACATTATTTCAACATTGAACTGTAGCCATAAATATAAATTATGAACTCTTTCCATCAGATGTACCAGAAATTTGTAATGATATTTTTATTGAGACTTTACTTAGAAACTGCTTTGCTGAGTTATTTATAAAGTATGGAAAGGGAAAACATTTATGTAGGCATTCAGTAGAAAATAATATGTATATCACAAAAGGAGATCAATTGTTCTTGCCTTTTTACTTCTATTTCTCATCCCAAAACTGCTGGAGTGTCATACTCTTGCAAGTTCCATAACTTCTTTAAAAGTCATAGAATAGTTTGGGTTGGAAGGGACATCAATTGGTCAGGAGACACCTGGAATAAAATCAGGAACAGCCAAAATAACTGATTTTTAGTTAGGCTAGTCTTGATTTTTTTTTTTCTTTTTTCCTAACTAGAAATCATTGAAATTCTGGTACCATGTGGAAATAACTTCCAGTGCAGAGGAATCTTCAAATTTAGAGCCTATTTTTATAACCTGCGCTATTAATATTTCTCGTTGTTGAGAATCAGTAATAGTTCTGCCAGGCTGAGGCTTATTGTATACTTATCTATAACAAGCAATCAATTTTCAGATGTTATGTGTTAATTTTCACTAAAGAGTGTCATGAACAACAGAAAATGAAGCTTATATTTACAGAGAACCTTTAAGCATGTAAGTAATTTTACCACAACTTTGCTTACCACATATTTGCTACCACAAAATGTGCTGAAAAGTATTAATAGCCCAACATGTCAAATGTAATACATAGTTATTTCCTGTTTCGCTTCTAATGAGCAAAGAAGTTCAATCAGCAGCATAGATATGTACAAGATAAATTGTCTACAATTATCTGCTATCACTCTTTGCATTTGTGAATCAAAATTAACTTGCACAGGCAAAGTCAGAACTGAAAACTAACAGGCTGAGCAAAGAATTAGCCCAAGATAAAGTTCTTCGTGTCATGCTTTATCACTATTCTAGACTAAAACTAAGATTTTTTTTTTTAAGTCATTGCTGTTTGATGTTGCTTTTAAGTTTTATGATCTGTTTTAAAGTTACTTAGCTAGGAGTGAGGTAAAAACTATTTTACATGCATGAATAGTTTTATTCATGAAAGCGTGCATGCATGTAGCCTACTCAGGTGGATTGACCCTGGCAGGACACTAGGTGCCAACCAAAGTCAGTGTATCACTTTCCTCTTCAGCTGGACAGGGGACAGAAGATACAAAGGCTCATGAGTTAAGGACAGGGAGAGATCACTCAGCAGTTGCCATCAGGGTAAAAGAGTCTCAGGGTACTTACTT
>QWTY01007174.1:0-23288 GCA_008033365.1 Pseudorectes ferrugineus
CCATCAACCAGGACCCCCACGTCCCTTTCCACAGTGCTCCTCTCCAGCCTCTCATTCCCTAGTCTCATGATTCTTAACATTTAAGGTTATTTGAGTTTTGTATGAAAGAAAGGATTAGCTAGTCACTTCCTCACTAATGTCTAAGTGCTGTTCTTTCAACTGTTTTTCTTTCTTTTCAACATGTACAATGAAGGGCTTATGCAGTTGTCTTTGTTAAAGGACAAAACATTTTTGTCATGATCTGTTCGTTTTGTTATGGTTAGCATAAAAAGGACTGACAGAGTGATAAGTTTATAAGGCTTCAGGTAAAATAATCTGAAAATTTTATTAACCTTGACTTGCACAAAACATTATTTGAAAATGTTTTATCTAAGACCATGTTATCTAATCTATACAGACAGATAGGGAACTGGTTTGGCAGCCAGTAATAGATTCAGGGGGGAGAAAAGACAAATCATAAAGTGATATGACTTGTCCACCTTGATGGTACAAAAAAACCCAAAAAAGCCCCAAAAAACAGAAGAGTGGTAAGAGTAAGGAAATGCTCTTACTTTTGTGTTTTGCATCACTGAGAAAGAGGCTGGAATTCTACCTTCAGTTTTGGCACTGGATTTGAAAGAAGAGTGTAAAGAATGGAAGCAAGATTGGAAAAAATTACAGCATAGAGTAAGTTTTAGAGGTGACTTGACTGGTGCATAAGCATGTTCAGAAAATGGCAGATATTTAAAGGCTCTTTAGAAGAAAAAGAGAGAATGCTTTCAAGTCAAAGGCAAATTCAAGGTAAATTCAAGACAAATTCAAACAGGAAATGAGGCACGTGTCCTTTGAAATATGGTAGAAACAACTGAGATCAGGTACAGGAGAAGTGATAGGCTTTCTACCTCATCGTGTCATCAGATGAAGACAACCTGCTGTCCTGTGAGAGGTATTTCAGCAAAGCGCAAGTAACTAGGCTCTGCTGGGGGGCAGCAGGGTGACATGGGTGGGCTTCCAGCATGCAGGTAGTGAGAGCAGATCACAGATCCCTGTGGCTTCTCTTTCTCAGAGCCATAGCACTTGGCATTGAGCTTAAAACTGAGTTATGAAGGATATGACTAGTAAGTTTTCTATTCAAATACACCAGCTTCTAATATCCTTCTACAAAAGTGGCAAGTAGATGTTTATCTCTATGCTGGTTGCTCAGTGCCAATTGCTTGCCTTTCACCTTATTCACACAACCACAGTTTTGAATTATTCCATTATTTTGTGGACAGCCTTGCTGAGTGCTGGCAAAAAGGTTTTGGACAGAGAAAACTCAGTGAGACATGAGCTGTTTATCCAAGTTCAGCTCTCAGGCTCACAGGAATTTGCTGTGTACTTCCATGCACTTGAAGCATGGTTGGTCAGCTGGTGACACCCACCAGATTCCTCTCCGGACAGAATTCCAGTGGAAGGAATGAAGAACCACTTCAAAGTAGCCACTGTTTTGTGTAAGGAGGTCTTTTTCCCACTGATGTGTTCAGTCCCCCAGGCCAAACTGTGTGCAGTTCCTCTTCTAGAAACAAAAGCCACTAGCCGAGCGACATAGATCAAGAAAATGACATCGTCACCACTCTGGGCAGATGCTTTAGGAAACTGGAATCCATCAAGGATGTAAATGTTTGTGACACTAAAACAGAAAGTACAGGGAATGCAAATCTGCCTCGCGTTCTCTGTGTTATGCCTATTTGTAGCATTTCCTTTCCTAAGCTTTTTTTTTTTCTTTCCTAAGCTGTTTTTTTCCTTAGCAAGATGCCATAACTTGGGGCATTGCCAACACAGATGATTCTGTGTGCTAAACCCCACTCTTTTAATCTCAGACTTTCTGAGATGCCTAACACCTGGATGCCAGTTCACATCTCTGTTCCCGAGTAGCCTTGCTAGGGAACGGAAGCATAACATGGTGCCCACTACTCTTGCTGAAGTGGCTCTTCAGGACAGGATGCAGCAGAGGTTGGCTTGTCCATGGTGATCACAGACATTTTTCCTGTGTGTTAAGTAAGTCTAGAAGATTTGTTTGAGGAAAGAAGTAAGCATTTCCTGGAGTCTTCTTTTACCTTCACTGACAAGAACTGCTCTCTTTTGTCGGGTACCTCCAGCCAGGCAAAGGCATGAGTGTTCCTTGGGCTAACAAGGTGCCAATCCTCTAATGGGCTGCTCATCGTCAAGGCTATGAGGATGCTTGTGGTGTGTGTTCAGGCCACGTAGATCACTGATGAGGTCTTTAATTGCTCAGTGCTCTCATATTTCTATTCCATAACTCTTCATTGCACAACACAGGTTCAGTTCAGGCCACCCTTGCCCTGGACACAGAGACCTACCACATCTGAATCCTTCCCTCTGGGGAACTGCTGAGCCCCACATCCGAGGAGGTGCTATGGCAAAGGAGATGAAGCAGGCAGGTCCACATGCACTCCTGCCCTCTTCTTCTCTGGCCAGGGCAAATCAAGCAGATTTGGGCAGGAACAACAGCTCCTCACGAAAATGGTCCCTGTAGAGACCATTTCTGCAAGGGATGTAAAGCATTTGTTTTATCAGCTTCTATTCATCTTGTGAAGTCTGTTTATTGTTACCATTTCTCTTTCCCAGTTCCACCTAAACTCTATTTCAGGTCTTCATTGTAGTTTTTTCTAAGTAACACTTAAAAAAATTATTGGTAGTAGCCTCTCCTGTTTCTGCTTTGCCTCCCCTCCCCCTTTCCCACCAGCTCTATTTTCTGCTTTTAATTGTGTTTTGCTTTGCAGGAGAAATGAAAGACTGTTTACTGATCCTGTCCCCACCCTTTCCTTTCCTGTCACAGCTGGTCCTTGAAATTCGATGGAATAATAGCTCTGCATGTTCTGTTCCCTGTCCCCTCCCCCCGTCTCTTAGAAATGAATTTTGGTATTGTTGAAAGATTCCAGATGAAACTGCCAATTCAGAATGTCTCAAACAGACCCTATTGAAAGAAAACTAATTTAATAACTTATAAAAATATAGTTGCTACTTAATTCTCTATTTTAATAGTGAACAAGGGGTGAAGGAAGATTTGGATCATCTTGGATGGACCCAGTAAACGCTTTCTTCTGTTGAGCAGCCTGGTATTTTGATGGACTATGTTGAATAAACTGCATTTTTTATCCATCTGAAATATTGATGCAAATGGGAACAGACACCTAAGAGAGGAAGTCTTTTGTACTGGGGAGGAGGGATTCCATTATTACTCTTTTACTCTGGACATTGAAAGTGGAAGCCGAAGAATAAGCCCCTGGGAGAGTGGGAGGAATGGAGCTATGTTAGCAGATAAAGATGCTTTATTTTCAAGTTAAACAAAAAGTTCAGGACATGGCGACAGAACTACAAAACAGATGAGATGGGGTTATTACAATTGTCTTCAATGTTATACTTTTTCCATGTGCAATGTTTGCTGAGTGGAATTTTAAAAAATCATGCAAGCAGCTAAACAAACAGATTTTTGGCATCGTTTCATAAAAAAAAAATAATAAAAAGAAGGCTGAAGATTAATAAAATAAAAAAGAAAAGGACAACCCCACCCATTCATGTTGCACGGAATTCATGTGGCAGGCTGGTTAACAGTTAACCTAGTCATACCTATAAATGATTTATGAATTGATCAAAGGCATACATGATCCCAGTTTTTATTGGAACAGTTGTCTGAGCAACAGCTGGTGACTACATCCTGGTCTTGCAACAGGAGGTGCCCTTCCTTTTGGGAAGACCATCAAAGTTGATACACAGTTAGACAGTTTTGGTATTTTACCTGAAAAAATAGTGCAAACATTATGACTGTCCAATAGGAGTGTGTCCAAAATCTGCCTTCTGTGATTGTGAACATAATCTGATTCATTTTGGGGAGGAAAATACAATCTTGGCATGCAATAAGAGCATAGTTATCATGACAGTCTTGTCTCATAGATAAACACGAATTTAAAAAATCAAATAAAATAATGGTTTTTAGATGTTTTAATTGTAATTCAAAATACGTAACTCTTTTTGGCACTGTGAATCCAAACATTACTTCCAGTTGTACAATAACAAGTGAAAAGCTGAACTTGAGAGCATTCACTACTGATCTCATCAACTCGTCTAGGGTTATTATTGTGTATAAGGACAGGCTGTTATGATTTCAAACTCCTTTGTCTACTAATAAACTCAAGCTTACTTCTTCTACATCACATTCATACAGCACTGCAAATTTTCATGTACAACTCAGAGAAAATAAAAAGTTCTTTCTTGGAAACCCACATAGTCCTGCAACTTCCCAGAAATGCTTTTCTGCAAGCTGAATTAAACAACTCACAAGGAGAGATCCTGTGGGAAGCTCAAGGTAGCAGAAGATGGGAAAACTTGTCCACTTTATTATTAACATACAGGTCCTCTCTAGCACATGGTGGACTAATCTGCTTCATGCATGTCTATCTTTGGTATTTGCAGTCAGAGTTTTTCTTCCCCAGAGGTTTTGTAGCATTCCTTGGAATATTTGGCAGGAACTACCTAGATTTAACCAGTCTCCATTGAGGAAATTGTGATGAAAGTGTGCTTGTGGCTTGACTGTGGCATTATTTCATCTCCCAGGCACTGTTTGTGTTTACAAATACAAATAAGCATAACATTGTCTGGTGCAAATGCATACCAAGGTTCTGTCATTGCTAGAGTGATTTTTGTAGCAAAAATGATGGCAAAATGTAACAAAATCAGTGCTGTCAAAGCTCATTAATTGGCTAGTATTACTGAAATGAACAGGAAGCAGTTTAGCTGGATAGAATCCATGCTTTAAGGCAATGTCTTAGACTTATCTCAGGGTCTCCAGGGCTGGGTTTTGCTTTTCTTTTGTAAGTGATGAAGAGTTATCACTTACTATATCTATAACTAAATGATCTTTAGCAGTTCAGATTAAGTTCAAATAGTGACTCAAGACAATGTTCCAAGACAAGTTAATGCTTAAGATAGCCAACTTTCTATGGTATATTATATGCTTTATTCATAGTCTAAAACTTGACTGGATAAATAAGCTTTTAGTTTGACTTCACTGTTATTTGCTTTTTAACATGAGTTCCCACTGAGTGTTTATTAAAGAGCTCCAGCATTTCATAGGGAAGCTGAAGGGAAATGTTAAAGTATTATCGTGGAAAATAACATAACATTAGGGTTAAATTAGGCCAAGGAAAGCACATGTGATTGCTTCCCTTATGAGGGGAGCAACACTGAGTGATGTAGACTTTATCTAATATCACAATGTCTCTTCATTCTCTGTTGAACTGTTTTATTCCTCTGGCACAAATCCAATCCTTGTCTTTAGCTATCTGTTTGAACTTCATGGATAAGAAAATAATGCCAGTAGAAATTCAACTCCAGACTACTGCTGTTGATGGCTTTGTGTCTACATGAAACACTGAGCAAGTTAATTTCCAAGGCTTGTTGAAGTTTTTTGTACCAAGATGCTTTGCTAGGAGATTTAAACACAAGAGAGCTTTGTCTTCATGTGTGTGGACAATTCTAAATATCCCCATAGCTGTTTAGCACCAAAGAAACCAAGACTAATCTAGTTAATGTATTAAAAGAGGGGAAAATCTGTCACACTGTATAAGCTGAACCTTTCTGAAGCTAGTGATTTATTATTATAATATTAAATTTTTTATGCAAACTAATTCTTCTGAGGGTTCATGGTGTTTCAGAGATGTTCACACAGGCAACACAGTTCCTATGAAAGAGGGTTTAGGGGCTTGTGTTAGCAGAAGCTCCTAGAGCTTCTACTGTGCTGGGATTATTGGATATTTATGCTTCTCAATAAGAACTTGATGGGCACAGGGACTTAAGGCTAGAAAGAGGTCAGAGCTTGGGACTTTGCCTGTGCCTGACACTTTTGACCAACTAGAGAAACTAGAAGGGCTGCAGACAAAAGGGAAAGACAAAGATTTGGAATAGTATCTCTCCACTTTTGTAGGTGGCAGTGGAAGGGCACATGCCCTTTTAGCAAAGTGTCATTCTGTTTACCTTCAATAATAAGTTCCATTTTTGGTTTCACAGTGAAAAGTGTAGTGTTTTCTACAACATACATTTTCAATATTTAGTTGGAAAACTTTGCTTTTTGTTAATCAACCTGAGTCCTGGGAGACCTTCAGCTTGATGATCACTGAAGCTGAAACTATGGTGTTAAAAAAAATTAAATTAGGTAATATATTTTAAACTCAGAAATGTGTTCAAAATTAAAAATCCTCTAGCTCACCCCCTTTAGAAGACTAAGCCCTTGCTCTCTGCCAAATGCTAAACTCTCCTGGCTCCACAGTAATCTACCCTGCCTTCTCCACTATAGACACCCTTTCAATGGCAAGTGCTAGTAATGATATATGCAGCCCTATTTGTCAGAGTACGTAATGCCTTTAATTACAGCCAGTCTTCCCTGCTGCCCAGGTTTGTTCCAGAAGTAACAACACAAGTTGCCAGTTCAAGCACTTCATCTACTCAAACCTCAAAGTTTTTTTCTGACTGATTGTTTCATAGCCAAGAAAAGTGTCTTTAGGTTTTGTTTACCTAATTCTAAAACCAGCCGTTCAGGGAATGGCTATATCTTACTGATATGAGACACTGAATTAAAATAAAACAAAAAATTTCCTCAGGGACAGTGTCTCTATCTGTATCACAGTTTTGTTCTATATGGACTGTGATATGGTGAAGGCATTCATTGTTTAGTGTTTTTTGAAGGAAATAAAAAAGATACCTGGTCCAAAATGTACTGTGAAACTACCAGGTAAATACTTCAGAAAGCCTGAGCATGAAAGTAAGCCACTAGTGTTTAAAAAGGGTTACTTGAAAGTTCTCAATAGTTTCACTCAGTTATTTCAGATAATATTGCTGAGTGCTTTTCACCTCAGCCTTACAGACCAAATAAATAAAGATTGTGTCCAAGTAAATATTCACTCTCCTCTTAGAAAAACCCATAACAGACTTAAATCAAGTCTCCGCTATTCAAAGAGCAAGTATTTTTCTTTTCTATTTCTTCAGAAATACCTTTGGCTTGGAAAGATCTTTTTATATGACATTTATGGCAAAATCCAATATTCAATATTTGAAGCTAAAAGGTGTTCATCCTATCTAGCATACATGCTCTACAGCAGAGATACAAATATATCTCAGACAAGCTGCATGACACAGCAGGCAGAGGACAAGACATCTATTCAGGGGACAGAGCATCTGTTCCTGACCCTCACATAGCTCTGCCATGTGACTGGAGGGGAAACGATTCTCCTCAGCTCGGGTTTCTTTGTCTGTGAAAATGGAGACGGATATTCATATCTGCCTTCTGATATGGTATAGGACATTAACGAAAAAGATTTTTTTTCTTGAGCTGTTCTTAAAAGTGTTGTGCTTACAATCACATCTACACTTTTACCTGGAGAAATTAGTAAAGCAAAAAATTATTCATCATACTCTTTTAGAAAATATACTTTCAAGCCATAACCTTTACCTGATACTACTTTTCACTGAAGAAGGTAATTGTTTTCTTTTTCAGACTTGAACTCCTGACTGTTCAGATTGACAGTTAACTTGGGATTCTATTTACAGGTTAGGTTTTATACGTTTGTGTGAATTACTAAAAAACCATTTATGTGCCAAGAACAGAATCAGCAGGACAGTCATGACAAGCCACCTTTAAAATGCCCTTGTTTTTGTTTCTGAAGACCTTGCATAAAAGAAGATATGGGGGATGAAGATTTGAAAAAAGTTGGTATGTTTATTCAGACGTGTATTGACGCATCCTCCAACACCAAACAAAGCCTTTTTTACTTAAAAATTCAGTAAATGCGTGATGGGGGCTAGGTCTGTAAATCAGCTGAGCTCAGAGCTCAAGAAGTGAGTGATGAAGTGGTAGATGTAACACTGATGTTCCGTGAAGAGCTTGTGAAGAAAAGTATTTTATATGGATGCAGAAAAACAGAACAAAACTAAACAAAATAAGACAAAAAAGGGGTAGAGGAAGTCAAGAAAACAGTGTTTTGAGTACCATCCAGGATAGATATGAGTTCCTGAATTTCTGAAAGCCAGAGGAAAGGAGGTGCTTTGAGTAAGAGAACTATGATTGTCCTTTGTGAGGCCAAAGGCTGCAGCAGAAACAAACGGGAGGATTCAGACCTCCCAAGGTCCACCTGGGTGTCCTGTCCTTCAGTAGCCTATATCTACGCCCATGTTAGTATAACATCTCCTTAGAGAAATAAACATGTCTAACTCATTTTTTATTCCAATACTTTGCTTATCATCAGAGAAAATTTAAAATTTAATTGAAATATTGAAATGTATCAAATTATTCATAAGCAGATTGTATTATTACGTATCTATTCAGTTCATTGACCTATTTTATTTGCCAGTTTCTCCTTTTCTTTAAGCATTTGACTTCTGAATATTCTGTCTGTCTGCTTTGGTAAAAGTCTTTGTTTAATGCCTTTCTTGTGTTTAGATGAGACAAAACATCTGAGTCACAGCAGACCCATGCTGTTGTGTTTTTACACTGGTTACATATTCAACTGAAATTGAACTTAATCTCAGATCCTACTAGTGTGAATATGAGATTAATTTGAAATATATAGACTTCAGGGCTGGGTAATGATAATGAACTAAGAGATGGGCATGAAGATGTTGCTTAACTGACATATTTTAATTCACATCCACCAAGCACTGATGTAGGGGTTTTTCTCTTGAGTGGTAAAAGGCCTGGGAACCTGACAGCACAAGGTTGTTCCTGTTTGTGCAAGGTCTTTTGTAAAACAGAGAGTAGCAGGAAGCTAGAAGATGTGATCGATCTTTTTGAAGTCTCTCCTCTTCAGCCACTATGTAAGGGGAGATCATGTTAGTGGGCACACAGAATAAAGTCACAGGACAAGTCAAGGCAGTCCTTCATAGAGGACTGGAGACAGGCATGTGAGAACAACTGATACCATGCTTCAGGATGATGGAGGGGAAGTGCTTCTGCTGTGATAAGGATAGTTTTGCCTTCAGAGTAATTGGTAGAGATGGCAGTCCAGAGTCTATCAGGGAAACCTCTGTTTGTGTGTGAAGATTATTTATTTGGAGAATCATGGGGATATCCAGAGACCGGGACAACCAGTCCATAAACACATACTAAAGGGAATATGCTGTACAGCAACAACCCTAATTCAGTGACCATGAAAGCTGTGAGAGCAGGAGGGGGATGGATCACAGATAGCAGTGGAGCTTGAGTGCCTTTTCCACAAGGCATCTCCTATGCCTACTTTTGGAGGTAATGCTGGATCCAGTGTGCCACTGGTACAAAATGGGTAGAGCTGCAGGTAGGTCATGTTTAAAGCAGCTGGGACTGTGTGTGGATCTTGTTAGCCTGGGAATCTGAAAGGTAATCGGAATGACCTGCTCTGGTTTTTTTATCATTCCAAAGCAGGTAGGAGAAAGAGAACAGTAAAGGACATAAAAGTCACCCATGATAGAGTTTTCTAGACTAGAGAGGCTGTCTAATAATTTGTAGAGGTCATTCTTTGTTTGGCTAAAAACTTTACTGATGCTTTTTTCAGCTGATGTCACATAAACAGTGGCATGAACTTTTTTAGTGTCTGCTTCCAGTGTGCAGCACTAATTATAAAATAAGGGTATGGAAAGTGTTGCCTTACAGCCCAGGAAAAACAAACCACCTTAAAAAGACTTTGCTCTCATGATTCAATTAAACAACACAAGACTGGCTAGAAGTAATTTTAATCTCTGGATGTGAAATACCACCTTTCATATCATATAATCCCATCTTTCTGTCCTGTGACAATGACAGAGAGCCTTGACTGTTTTGTCTACTCTCAAAACAAAAATTATATAGATTCTATAAGTGTTATCAGTCATAGAGCAACCAAGGGAAGAAGCAGTCTAACTTGCATGATTATGTTTATATAAGTTTTGGATTTCTTTCTAAGTTTTCAGTTTTCTGAGTTTTCAGCTACTATGGAACTGTCATCACCTGCCAAAAAGGTGCTGAGGATGTCACAATCATTTTATCTCACAAATGTCAAATGCTTCAGAACACAGAGAACTGGACAACCCTAATGCTATTCCCTCACGTTTGAGGAAATTTATCCTTTATAGATTTGACCTGACATTAAATATTCCAGACATCCAAAAGCACAGGAAGACTTCATTTAAGTTTTGCTTTCTCTCCTGTCAAAATAAGCATATTTTTTAACAATGTGTTTTAGCAATGTGCTTTCAGTGTCTGCATTTTTGTGTGAGATTATTGAATCAGTTACCTGCATCAGGAGTTGAACGAAACTCCAATCAAAGCATAAACCTATCCTGATGTTGGGAGGTAAGCAAATGTGCTGTAGATATTAGGTCTGTCAGGTACATCATGTCATAAAGGGTTATCACAGACAATGTGTACTCAGGTTGCACTTCCATCTGTGATTATTTTACATGCACAGCAGTCCAAGAAATGAGAGTGTTACTTTCAGATTAAAAAAAAAAAAAAAGGATTTTAAAAAGAAATGTGTGTGAAATCTAGCATATGTTGTTTAGACACATATGAGCTACAATCAAAAAACAGATATATGAGTCAGTTGGGTTTCTGGTTTAAAATGTGCCATTGTGGTGGATTCTGAAACAGATAAACAGCAATAGCCTAAGTTGGCAGCTGAACAGCAGAAGTGCAAGCAGGATTCAGATTTCAGCCTTTGCTCCTGGTCCTAGAGATACGGTGCAAGTCAAAAGTAGACATAGAGGTGGAGGAAAAGATTGGTGAAATGAATCCCTGCCACCTTATTTCAATGCTCTGACATAAGGACAAATAGGAAAACTCAGAGCTGTGTATTTAAAAGTGCATGCATTTGAAATGAAGTTTCTGTGTTGAATAAAGTAACGTGTCTCTTATTTTTACTCGCTCGTGGATCTAAGGATGATGATGAGTACAGTCCTTCAAGGACCATTTCTTCTTGACATGCTATGCTGAAATTTCAAACAAAATTATTTGTATTAATATGACTGTTTATGAAGAAGAAATGGTATTTATTGTCATGCTCTTGGTGATGTTCTTGAATTTGTAATTTCCTCTGTAAATGATATATTGATAAGATCAGGATACAAATTACACATACACTGTGTGTCCTTCCAGACAGGTGCAGTTAGGTCTGGGAGGGATGGAGCTGTAGTGGTCAGTGGTACCTAGGGGTTGCAGAAAGCACAGGATGAAAAAGAATCCGGAAAAGGCAAAGATTTAGGTTTCCACTGAGGAATTGCAAGGTACGAAAGCACTATTTACTTCATAGCACATTGTTCTACACCTCCATGCAAAGTGGGTGCTGCCACATGATCCAAGGATCTGTTTTTTCTGCTCTCTCACATCACAGTTGGTGAAGAAACAGTTGGTCGTGCTATTCATGCCTTGGGGACATGTTATGGTATCATGCTATCCTGGTTTTCAGAGCAGAAATATTTCATAGTAGGAAAAAAACAAACACACTGGTGGTGACAAAGCATTGCACCTTTGAAACTATGTATAGTCTACTGTTTGTAAAACTACTACATCTTCCTGAAGAGGCTTTTTCCTCCTAGGCAGGTTTAGCAAGGACTGTGTATATATACATACACCAGCTTGTTTCTATGTGTTTCTTCATGTAGTGGCAAATCAATGAAATGATTTATAGCAGCCAAAGCACAAATACACTAGAACTTGGTTTTGCAAGATGCTCTGATTTCACTGGGTTTACTCCAAATATCATGTACAGTTTATCTCTCAACATGCCTGAAATGTTTGCTAATTTGTAGCATTCATATTTCATGAGGGCTTGTCACAAAGAGGAAAATGTTACATTCCTGTGAATTGCGGAAACAGATTACTGGGAAATGTTAGAAAATTTTAAACCAAGCAAGATATGGGAATGGAAAGGTATATTTCTGAAAGGAAAAAACCTCAGAAAATAGAAAGAGGAATAAAGTTAGTGATACAAAAATGGAAATATTGTGGAAAATAATCTGATTAGCAGGGCTGATTCATATTACTGAAATTACTATTTCATAAAATTTTAAGATTTTTAAAATATTTTTCATCCTGGCAGAAGTCAAGAATATCTTTCATTTCAGCAAAAATGAAGAGGATGGCAAGCAGGGAGCTGTTAAAAAAGATAGTGGTTGTGTCTGAACCATGGTGTAGGTGAGTTCAGGAAGCATTCTCAGTATTCTCTCTTGGTCCTGGAGCCCAGGGACCTCCTGGAGTGTACTGTAGATTCTGATCCTGTATCAATATTTCCTTCCAAAGAAAAACAAAGGGATGCTGCGTGTGCAGGTCATGGCCAACCATGGAGGCAGAATAAAACCAGGTTTATAAAGGGGACCAGGACCAAGTCTGCATCTGCCACATGGTCTAGTCTCAACTAGATTGACTTTACAGATTGTCTTTCTACCTTCTGTATTTCGATTTTCCCACCTATTAATAAAGAGGAAGAATGGAAAATATTTGGAGAGAGTATTAAAGAAAATGCACTAATCATGAGCTAGGTAAACGTAGTAAGTCCTTTAAGATGACCTTATTGATATTGTGCCAGTTTAGTTTAGTTTAGTTTGCTTTCTACAAAGCACCCTGATGCTGTTAGGACTGCCTGTTCAGCTGAATGGCATGTGTCAACTGCCTCTTCCTCTAGGAAAATTAGTACACATATTTGTATGAGTATGGAGCAACTTTGCAATATATGTTTATTTGGTGTAGGAAAAAACCTTTTCATCTGACTTGTTTTCATAAAGATTTTTTTGTACATGAGCCAATCTCAATGGGGAAAATGCTAAATCTTTTGGCAGTCTGGGAAACTGTCTCAGAAGAAATATTTATAATAAGCAATATTTGGTTTATATCTATTGTTGGCAAGAGAGTTGCCAGAGAAAATTTCCCTCCTAGGACACAACCTGCACTACTATTTGCTCTGTAACATACTGAGGACATTTAGGGTGACATAGTTGAAAAACTTCTGTCAATATTGACATCTTCCAGAATTTATTGCTACAGAATATAAAATGCACAATGTTTGAAGGTGAGGAGATTGCTTCCTCAAAAAGGCTTAGAGGTTTAAAAAATTGTAATAATTTCACTTGACGTTTAGGTAGGTCTGGACTGCCCTGATGGGTTCAGTTTACAGTGGAGGTAACCTGCTGAGCCCTTTAGCTGTCGTGCACAAACATCATCAATTAACTGATTCAAGCAGATTCTCTTAGAGACATACTTCCATTTATTGCTACAAAAAGTAAAAGTAGGCATTAAACTATGACATTGGTGAGTTTCTTCCTAGGACCCTGCTGCTCATGTTAGCTTCACTGATAAAGCAACCATTTACAAATTTGCCCTTTCCTTATTTTCATAGAAGATGAGCTGACTCAGCAAGAGATGACTACAGTAACTTTTAGAGAGATAGGAAAAAAATAAGACTATTTGTCTTAGCCTGCCATTTTCTTTAGACATTTTTCTTCCAAAAATGTAGGTCATCACCTGTAAAACACTTTTTTTCTTGCCCAGCTGAATTATAGGGTGCTTGGCTAGTAGAAAACAGCAGTATTTTAGACTTGTGCCTGCAGAGGACTAGATGTAAATACAGATGTGCAGAAATAATATCAAATAAATTCAAGCTTTTAAAGCACCATCACTAAACTTTGGCTAAGTACCATTGCACTTTATCTTAAGGTATCCCCTGTTCATTACACTCTTCCCCACCAGGGGTTCTTTAGGTGTGCAGGTTTTATGCTGTGAAGGCTTCCCAATCCACATCTTGTGAAAGCTTTCTCTGAAACGTGAATCTTCTGCAGCATTATGTCACAAGCTGAATGATTGGACCTGCCATTCACCTCGGGCTTTTACAGAGCCCTGTATGTACTGCCTGAGTAATGGCCATGAGACAGTGGCATCTAGTGCACTTAGACTCTGCTTTTCTCTTTGAAAACTATGCAAACAGGAAGAAACAGCTATGGATGCCTGTGACATTTCCTCAAAAAGGCCATGAGCTTACTTGGCTCCTACTGAAGCTAACTGTAATGAGAAGGGAAAGCTTGCCTGGGAATAGTGAAGAGATCAAGTCATTACCTAGTAAGCAATATGACACTCAGTGTTGTCTGACACGCAAATTGATTATGACTAACAAATCCCTGACCCTGACATTCCACTAAATTTTATAGACTAAACAGAAAAAAAGAAAGAAAACATGCTAAGCCAAAGAAAAATGGAAGCAGAGTTTGTTAGTGAAATTCTTGGGATTTTAAATCTTCTTCCCAAGGTCAGCTAGTTTTGGTTTTCCAGATGAAGTGCCAGATAGGTTTTCAAATGGTCCATTACCCACATGGTTGATATAAAAACACATGTTGGTGATTCAATGAACTTTCTCCTTTCTATTAGAAGTGTGGTCTGAGATGGGCTTCTTAGGTAGGATCTTTACCTGCTGGAAAAATATTTGGGGCCAACCTAGGCTAGTCTTTGGGCTACAAAGAAGGTCTGCTTTACTGTTGTAGAGATCTAAGTACCCTTCTAGCACTGGAGAAATAAACTATATTATGTGATTGGTTAGCTCAAAAAGTGAAAACCTGTGACATGTTTAGTCATTGCTAAATCAACACATCTACTGGATTTTGAACTTTCATGGGGCATACAGAACTGATCAGGAATTAGAAAATTGTGCAGAAGTGGGCTGGTTGTACTAAAATGTCTTTTTTATTTGAATTTAATTTTATTTAAAAACACCTTGAAGAATATTAGAAAAGAAGTCACAAGAGGTGTTTTAATAGATCTCTGCATTTGGCAAGCAAACTCAGTAGTATTATCTATGGATAAGCCTGCTGGATGTTTCCCACCATTGAACTCTTTCTAACCTTGCTTTTAAAGTTGCTTTTAATTTTTCCAAGCTAGGACTAAAACTTTCCATGCCATAGCTTTGCCTCAGGTTGTATTTTATATTTTATATTTGGAAAAAATCAGGCTTGTCTGAAGGTAAGGTAATAATTCTGGTGTTTCTTTCCATTTGGGAAATTTTACTGTTCTATGCTTTAATGAGGCTTGAAATTTCTCTTTTATGTACATCTCATGATTATCTGCCCCAATTCACCTTTGAGCCGTTTTAATTTACACACAGCTGGGGGACTTTCCAGAGCTCAGCAGTCTGTTCTTCCTCATCATGCTCAGTTCCTTCCTTGCTCCCAGGAAGAGCTGGAGTTAGCACATGTGTTTTCCATAGCATGTTTGGGCATATTCCCTTCATCTGGTCCACTAAATTCATGCTCCTCTTGTAGTCTGTACATGAGTGCTTGGTTCAAGTTTGGATACTGGGACAGAAAATAAAACTAATGTCTGCTCACAACCACCTTGCCCCTTGGTGGAGGAAGAATCTGGTGGGATCAAAAACAGGGATGAAATCTGATCTGAGGAGAATACCAATCAACTGAGAAATACCAATGAAACAATCCCCCAAGGAAATTCCTTAACTCTAAGGAGTTAAACCTGGATTGTGCATAATGCACACTAATGAGCACAACACAGTACCCAAGTGAGGATGGGAGTTGAACAGAAAATGATTGTGTGCATTCAGGTAATGAAAGCCTGTATTGCCCGATTAAGTTTGTCCAGGCAGTTTTCGTTCTGGCCTTCCTCAATATCTGAATGCTTGGCTTTGAACCAAAGAGTTCTTCAAGTTCTTCTGACATATAAAGTGTCATATATAAATGGTGCCTTTGTTTTGAAGTTTGTCACTTCACTGCTTCCTCCTCTTCACTGAAGGAAAACAGCACTCATTAAAGATGGTCATGAACAAAGGAAAATATATTTGTAAAATTTACTTTGTGCAAAAGTTGAAGTTGGATATTGGAATCCCAAGGCTGTTTTGTAGAAGCTGAAAAGAAAATTATGCTTTTGACATGAGGAAAAAGACAGCTGGACTCTTCATCAAATCCTTTAGCTTTGATATGCAGACGTACTTGCATGTTAGCTTCATAACAGATTTGACAAGAAGCTGCTGGCTTACTCCAAGCTTTCCCAAAACACTTGAAATGGTCATTCAGAAATGTTTATTTAGGAAGAGATCAAAAAGCCCAAACTCAGACAACTCTCTTTTACAAGCCAAACATTAAGGACAATGAAAAAAAGTAACATCTGGCTGAATGGGGATTGTAACAGCTGAAAAAGGAACAGAGTTTTTGGGACAGTAATTTTGACCTCGCTTCAATGCTGTCTTCATTTGATTTGTGTTGCTCCTTATTTTGACCAGTGATCCAACTGTGATCCAATCCACCTGCTCTTTCTTCATAGAAGGAAGCTGCAATGTTCATATGTTCCTATTATGCGTTTACTTACAATTCAAAGTAAGTTTCTAGTTAATTAGTAATTAAAAGAGAAATCGATCTGATCTGGCTAGTCAGGAATAGCTTTTAGAAGAAAGTAAACTTGTGCTTATTGGGGGGCTTTTCCTTCTTTTCCCTTTCAGTCCACTTTGACTTTGTTCAGTGAGAAGAAAAAAACAAACAAATAAAAAAAATCCCAGGCACAAGAAAATCAAAGCAAAAACCAACAATATCTGCTTCCTGCTTTGGAGGGATTCCTAATCCAACGGAGAATAGGCTTGTTTGGCACACCTGTGCATTGAGGGACCCCTCAACAAGAAAGAGGCAACAGTCCTCGAGGCAAAAAAAACCCCATCAGTCCCCTACAGGGGGAGGTTGCCCTTTAAAGGCAGACACACAAACACGGTAGGGGGATGACAGAATGGAATGGAGAGAAACATGTTATTTCTTGTTTAGTGTCTGAATCTTGTTTTTCCTAATTTCATTTTCCCTGAGCAGAACATTTGGGAAGAAGAATGAAGACCAGGTCTGGTGTCAGAAGATGGCTGAATAGACCCGGATATGTCACTCCCTTTCTATTTCCTCTTCCCCTCACCCTCTTATCCCTTCTATTTTTACAAACTAAGATTCTTCTTGAGTGAAGTGTCCAGTTTTTGGTTCCACATGTGTGTATGTGTTGGCCTGCCTGGGCACACTTTTTGTCTTCCAGTCCCTGTATTGACTCACCTTGCCCATAATTCCTCCTGTTTCATGCTGTAGAGCTGCACAGCTACTGCTGTGATTCACATTAGACCTCCTTACTGTGGGAGCTTACTCTTCCAGAAAAACCATTGTTCTACCCTCAGAGTTCTTTGTTTATTTTTTCTTAATCCCAATATTAGCTAGTTATTAGTAGCTCTTAGTTTGTTGTCCATTAGCAATCTGTGAAACTGCTTAACTGCCATGTCTTCAGGAAGGCTTGTATTTGAAGAATTCCTCACTTGAAAAGAGGCCACACCACAAACAGATGGATACTCAATATGTCCCCATGGGCTAGAAAAACCCTATAGCCTTTATCTCATCAGCTCCCAAACGAAAAAAAGGGCAAGTATCCATTTTTGCTACCTGATACATGTATGGGGACAGTATCTGAAGTGAGATCTTGAACTATGCTTGAACACATCCATTGGAGACAGAGCTGTAAAAATGCCTTTTCAGCCTTCAGGACATCTACACCTGTACAGACCAAGCAGAGAAAGAAGTTCTCATTGAAGAAGGTAGAAATCCAATGAAAGCCTGCATCAAAGGGGAATGATCCACACATGTCCGTCAAAGGTGAACATTTAGTGCTATATTATAGTAGCAAGAGAAGGCAACTGTGGTCAAGGCAGCTGTCATAGAGATCATCTTTGTAAGTTCTGACCTTTTTAGGATACCTAAACCCCACAGTTTTGGCTTTTGTTTCAGTCTTTAGACAAATACACTTCCAACAGAGTTTTAGAAAGTGTCACTCCCTTCTAGAAGGTAGAACAGGAAATGTTGCATGTCATCGTTGTTATTGGCAGTCTTGCTGCTGCTTTTTCTGACAAAGCAGACAGTGGAAAACCAAATAGAACAAGTGCATTCTTTTTCTGTAATACCAACAAATATGTCTGTTGGAGGTGGGGAGTGTGGTCCCTAGTGCTTTAGGTAAATGTGGAACAGTGAATGTGATAGAAACAGGGGTGGTTCTCTTCCAGAAAATTTCTTATGAAGGTAAATCCTCTGGGAACACATTCAATGGGAGCAGAGACGTCGAAAGAGATCTACATCGATACAGATTTGTATATGGTTAGAGGAAATGTGCTCTAGCAAAAATAGAGAATTCCTATTGAATCTAAAGGTGTTGGAAAGTTTGGCAAAATTAATGATTTATGTATTTTTTATTCCATGGAAACATGCAAAGTAAGCTGGAAGGGAGCTTAATTGGTCATAGAGTCAAACTTAACTCAGGATTAGAACTACTTATGGTGTTTCAATGAGATATTTGCTTGACTTGATGTCTTGGAGGATTTCACACTTTTTCTGGGCAATTTAATAGAGTTTTTTATTAAGCTTCTTGGTAAAAAATTGGGGGAGGTTTTAAATTTGTTACTTATCTATTTCAAAAATTTAGAGAAAGAGTGTTCTTACTGAAGTATCTTATGTTTGACTTGTCCTAAATAAAATCCTGCATGCCGCACTAGAAAGGTAGTTACAACAAAGGGTTAAAATCTGTCACAGGAGAAGTGTTTCTTACTTGCCTTCAGATATTTACATGTTAAGTATAGGCTTGTTACCCTTGGCTCCCTTTATAGAAACAGGCACCTTTGAAGGATAATTAATCTTTCCTTTTCAGCCACTCAACCTTTGGGAGGTGGAAACTCGTGATTTCCTACAGCTATTTCTTTGAATAAAGCCACTCCACTTTCATCTGTTTCATGCTTGTTTTGCAGGAGTATGCAGGTAACAAAATTTGGGATTTTTTTTTAGAAACAGTGAATTTTAAACACTCAAAAAATTATTTAATGGAAGTTTAAGGAAAGCAAGTTTCAGAGCCAAGAGGATTTGTTATTCAGAACAGGTGCCTTAAGCTGTCAGAGAGCCAAAATGTTATAATGTAATCTTAATGCTCTATCATAATTTAGTTTAATGTCAGATATAAAACATGTTCTATGAATTCTGTCTGAATAATACTAAAACCAATACACTCTTCTGGCAAATTATTTCAGATAAGGGATTTGTTTGAGAACACTGCAAGCTCTCATGAAAGGAGAGTGCATTTTCATTTCGGAGCTGCTTCCTTTGTCTGCAGCAAAATTTCCAAGACTCCCAAGTGGACAATTAATGCCTAATTGAAAGAAAAAGAAAACAAATTGAAAGATTTATCTTTGACTTCTTTATATGTATAGGCCAATACATAACGTGATTTAGATCCTGATTATCATTGTCATTTTTCCCTTTTTTGTAGCTGAGTATGTATACTTTTTCTCTTTTTTTAACAAGACTGGGGTCTATAATGCTACAAAGTTGTGCAGATTCACCCATTTCATGCGTTGCTTCTCACATGGGAGGTTTTTTCTCTCATGCTTAATTCCTCCTATTACAGTGTGAAATGTCCAAGAGGAGAAAGTGCCACTCTAGCAGGTCTACAGTGATTTGATCAGCGTCTTAACATCCTGTCTAGAGAGAAGACCTATTTTAAAACAACTGTGGGTTGTTATTTGGGGTTTCTTCAGTGCAGGTTTTAGTTCATTAGAAGATTTTTATTGCACATGAGTAAACTTACTCTCAAATGCTACCAGCTGTACAAATCTAGAGGTCAAACCTGTAAGCTATTTCACTCTCCAGATACTTGTTTAGTTTCATTTACTGAGGCTAGTATTAAATAATTGGATCATAACTCCAGTAGTTTTATTTCTAATTGAGCTCAAATCTTTATGTGCAGTCAATAATGTAAAATCACAGGAGTTTCAAATTTTACTTTTTGGTTATTTTTTTGCCATCGACTTTTCTTATTACTTTCTACATTTCTTCATTCTCAAATTTAGTAGAGAGAACAGTAGTTAACAGGCCACACGAAACTTCAGAGTTACACACTAGGGAGTATGAGATTCAAAAAATATAAAAGTTAAAACCTAAGGCATCGCTATGATTTCTTTACTCACAGCATTAAATGATGAAAACTAAAATAACTTTTAATTTAAATTCATTCAAGATTTTGACAATGTTTTCTTACATATCTCAAGCTTGTCTTGCATAGACCGGTTTTTCCTTACCCAAGAAGGATACATATACCAATTTTTCCTTTCTCTGCTTCCGTTGTTGTGCTGGTATATTTTTTCTAACACAGAGAAAATAGACTAAAATTCTGCTGAGCAGAACGTTGCATAAATAAAGAAGAAAAGTAAAGCAATTCACTAGGTTTTTCTCTGGATTTTTAATTACTTTTGCTTTATTTTATAATTTCTAGTATCATGATAATACGTCAAGGCTGCTCTTTGTCAAGCTCTTGCAGCACCAGATGCTTTGAAAAGGTGAAGGTTGTTAATACTATTAACAGAAAACAAATTTCAGGATGTAGCAGATTACACCACTCCTGTCAGAATGGGCTGGGTGTGTCCCCGGGAGAGGGGGGAGAGAATGGCAAACAGTGCTTCTGACCAGTTTTACTGTATTAGTCAATAACATTTAGAGAATAAAAATTAAATATTTGTAATGGCTCCATAGGTCTACAAATATTTGAAGACAAAAAATGTAGCTGAAAATGTTTGTCAAATAATGTCCAGGAAATTACATTTGCTGGTAGTATTTCCAGCTAGGAGAAGAAAACAGCTGAATTCTTGGAAAATGATCCATTGTGAATATGCTGAGTTTTGAAGAAAAAAAAGTGCAAGGTTAAAATGTACTGCCTTTTAGTAAGACTGAATTTGGCCTGATTTTAGGTGCCACATTTACCTTATCTTATCATGTTTTGACTATGTGCAATGTTCATTCATTGGTCTTTATACTTACAAGTCATGTTTTATCTCTGGTAACTTGGCACTAACATATTCCTTGAGAATTCCTAAACTATAGCATATTTTCTCTAATGAAAGCACTGGTATGAAAAATATTTAGTCTTAGCTGCTACCACACACCAACAAAGTACCAGGAATAGACTGGAATTAAGCTACTTTGCAGTCCCTGTGTGTTAACGCTGTTTACTTGCTAAGCTGCAGCCACACAAGGGTGGGCTGCCTTTTTCTTAAAGAACCAGCCCCAACACTCCCTCTGGCTGCAGTATTCCTCAAACTAATGAGCACAGTGGTGCGGGAGAGGATTTCAATGTGACATCTCCTAAGAAACACCGAAGAGAGGAGGATGCTTGTGGGTTCCCATGGCTCTTTCACACACATTAGGAATAATGATACTACAGTGCATAATGTACTGGAATTATATACTCTATTGGTATAGTTTACATATAAAAACTTTTTCATTTGTAAAACTTCCAGCTCCTTTGCTCTTTTTGTGTTTTAAGCAAATGTGATTGATGGTGCTAATTATTTTGGAAGATAGAGCACGTGATAGTTGGTGGATTTGAATATCTGTGACAGAGCAGCTGAAGAACTGCAGAATACAGGTAATTGAATACAAGTATTTGGATAAAGTGTTGCTGCTTGGAGCCTGAGCCTCTTATTCACATCACTCGCTACAGTTTTGCTTTACAGGAGGCTGCCAGTACTCCCCACGTAGCTTTGCTATAATTTGAATGTAACCATATTAACTTCCTATCAATTAAGGATTGTAACTGGAATTCTGTCTAGCATCTTACTCTCTGCTGCAATTGTAGTCTCCCTATTAATATAAAGAATTAGTGAGTGTAAATACAGCGGTAGAAAGTTCTAGCCAAAACTCTGGAGTTGCAGTCTGGGTAGTTTCGATGTGCTCAGCAAGGACAGTTTACGCATAGTTGCCTGCTATGCAGATCACTGTTTTATCTCATCTTGGCACCAAAATGATTCAAAGGGCAGTGCTGAGTTAATCTGCCATCCCAGGAGACCTAGTTTGGTGAAGTTTTGAAGCCTAGTTTTGAAGGCTATTAATTTATTCCTTGCTGGCAGAGATCTGGTTTTTTTTTTTTCTACCCAACAACTCTAAAGCCAATCAGTATGAGCTGATGGTCCTGTTTTGAAGTCAGAGCTTTCTGCCACCTGTCTTTCTGACCCTTGTGGTGATAACCCAGGATGCATTTTCTCTTTCAGAGGAGGTTGCTGCCTGTTGCCTCACCTCAGGACAGCAGGCAGGGCTGCAGCAGGCTCACCACTCTCTCCACAGGCAAATTTTATGTTGTGTCAGGTCTGCCTTTACACAGGGAGAATGCTTGCATTGCAAGAGTATGTCCCAACATTTTAAGACCCTGATGTTTGTGATGTGAAATACTAACTAGACATATTATTTTAAACCCAAGAGTGTAATGACGTTTTCTGCTCACTCTTACATGGTTCTGATTTTCAGTGCCAGCTATGCATTTGACCACGGGTGAGAGAACTGTGGGGCATTTTGGTAGACAATATTTTTACTTTCTTAATATGTGGATGCTTGCAGTAAATAATGGGTAGAGTAGGGCCAGGAAGACTCTACTGGATAGTGTGTAATGAGGAAGAGTAAGATGCGCCTACTGGTTTGAAGGAGGTATGTTTAGTGCAGCCCACAGAGCCCTGACCCTAACTTCATGGCATCCAGCCCAGAGAGTGAAATGTATTCCAGCAATAAATCACCAGAATTTGTTCTTTTTGACTGTGTTAAAGCAACAGTGTGCAAAAACTAGGACCACCAACTATGCTGTTTCTGCATCTAACCAAATCACTGCTTCTTTTTATAAGTCAAATGTTACTGAGATGACCGAGAACATTATCTATTAAGCACAGATCTGTGTTGTTCATCACCCAACAATCTGTGCTTGATTTCCAGTGCACCCTTATCTAGTTTCCTTGGGGAATGTCTTGACATATTGAAACCATATTTTGTTGCTTTTCACATCTTCACAGCCCTTCAGCTCTTGCTATGAAAATTCTAACCATCATTTCCAGTTACTTAAAAAAACCTAAACCTTGAGACAAAGCATCATTTCAGCTTGCCCTAAACAAAAAGATTACAATTTAAAGAACACTTAATTATATTGCAAAAGTTTTCCATTGTTGGAGCCTATGTTTTGCTGGACCAGACTCTTCTCTGCTTTTAGGCATCTTAAGAAATATCTTTCTTTTACAGCTTGAAATATTTCTAACTCTTTTTGGTTTGTTTTCTTAGAGTCAAAAAGAGGACAAGATGTCAGTCTTCAAAAAATTCAATTGAATTTCTTAGGAGTATTAAGCATATAGCCAAATTTTTCAGTGGGGTAAGAACAGCAATACTTTGCCTAGAAAATGCACAATATTGAAGTATTCCTCTCTTAAAAAAAAAAAAAAACAAAACAAAAAACAACA
>QWTY01007176.1:0-11241 GCA_008033365.1 Pseudorectes ferrugineus
CCATCAACTACTTCCTTGCCTTTTTTTATGCAAAAGCATTAGTAGCTGCCAATACTCATAACCAGCCTTTCAGTAATGTATGTGGAGTGTTCATGCATGTGTGAATTGAGGGAGACTGAGTAGGGAAAATTCACATTCAGGTTTAAACACAGGTGGGAATCCCACTAACACATTATTCCTATTACTCTTACAATCTTTTGTATTGCTTTAAGTGTTTTTGTCTGAAGAGGCAAAGCCTTATTTAGAAGCAAGTTAATTTTCAGTGTTTCTGAAACACTGATCACTGTCCACTACTAAAGACAGAACAAGATGGACTGCACTGATGTCTGTTCAGGGCAACCCCTGTATATCCTCTGTTCCATGCTTTATTCTTATTATAGCTAACAGGAAAGGAGACAAACAGTAGTTTTATACTTAAGGAATAAGATTAGAATTTGTGAAAGTTAGATTCAGTTTTGGACTCTTTCCTGATCTGGAGGAACACATGCAATGATTGACACATATGAACTATCAAAATGGGATCATCAGGGCTCCTTATGAGCTAATGTTGCACCCTGTTCAGTTATTGCCCTGACTTCTTGAACCTCTCTTTTCCACAGGGAGAATTACATGCCCTTACTGAACACCTTTTGCCTTGTCTGCTGTGTTTGCACTCTTCGGGTAGAGCTCTGCCCTGTGCTGCATTGTATCTGCATGGCCAATGCCAGTGATACCATTTCAGCTGAGAGCTTTGAAGTTTCCTGTACAACTGTTGGTTGTAAAAATGTATTTTTTGCATCAATGACTAGAACAAGCTATTCTATTTTAGGAAGGCAAAATTTGGATGCAAGCAATGAGCTTATTCTGTGATATGCTTCCAAGATGATTGTGAGTGATGGAGCTGGAGTGTTCGCTCAGTTTTACTGGAGGGTGGAAAGTGCTGATGTGGATTGCTACTGTTATGGGCAGAAACTGGGGCTTTGGGTGCAAGTTAAAAATATATATGTGTATTTATGAAAGCAGCCAAGCTCTAGCTTGTGTAAAGGTACTTATGACAGTGTTTCAAATGGCACTGTAAATGCATCTCCCCATGAATAGGAAACAAACTGTTTCTTTTTCTACATATTCTTATCTGTTGTTGCAGGTAAACATGTTATCTGAAGGAATTGCTCTATTTTGCATTTGCTGCACTACTTTCAATTAGATTCTGAAATATCCAATTTGAAAACCTAGACCTGAAAATCATAGATGATTTCCTGAATTACCAGAGGATTATGTGTTTGTTTGTTTTTTCTCTGACATACAATACTGCAACATTGTAAATCCACCAAGGAACAGGCTAACTAAAACAATGTCATTTATTCTACAAGGCAAAGCAAGTGTTAGGGCAGAGAAGTACACATCTTTTTTTGAATTAATGTCTATACTTCAGGTGGGCTTTAAAAGATTCTTTAATTTCACACCTTTTTTTTCTTCTTACCAAGGTTTTGAAACACAAAAGTATTTTTGAGAACAACTTTTCCATTGGAAATAATAATTGAAGATGCTGTAACAGTTAACAGAATAGCTTGCTACAAACGTTGTGTGGTTTTGAAAGAGGGGCACCACTAAATTGATGTGCAGCCTGCAGAATACGTACAGCAGATAAAGCAAGCATAGTGATCAGTTTGTTTTCTCACCCACTGCTCAAAGTTGGCATAGGTATCAAAAAAAGAGGTGAGCCACATTTCCTGAGCAGAGAAGAAAAAAAAATTATGCATTGTTCCACTGAGCAGTCTGCATCCAAGATGAGTGTTTTCTCTGCATATCCTTACTTGTGTACCACCCCTTGGTCAGCTTCACCTTTTCTGTGATTCCGAAAACATCCACTGCCATGTTCTGAAGGATGTCCTACTGCCCTGCTTAGTTGTGTGGACTTCCTATAATTTGGGATTCATCTTTCTCATCTGGCTGTCCCACTGTGCATGTGTCAGTATTTCCAGTTGTGTCTCTTAAGGGCAGCAAACTCCCCTTAACTTCCTTTTCCTATTGGATCTGTATTTGCCTCTTACAGGTGGCTGAGGGGTACAAGTATAAAGAATCTCATATATATATTCCTTTATTTTTACACTGAAGTCGACAGGTTTGCAACATTGTATACTTGAGATTTTTAAAGGGATAAAGTTTGAATAAGCTCTGAAAAGTTCATGCATGTCACAGCTTATTTTGAAGTCATTCAGATCCTTCATCTGCAAGACTTTTTAAAATAATGAATAATTTGATGGTATTTCATTTCAGGCCAGGCTGAGTAAAAGCAGGATTTTTTAAAGTTACCCAACAATTGTAAGTCTTAAGTGTTAAGCATGAATTCACATTTTAGGAGGATTTGTATTGTTTATTATGCTGGCTGGATTAGTCAAATCCTATTTAAAATATTAATAGGAAGAAATGTTAGCACTCACAGTAGAACTTCAGCTTTAGGAATATTTTCTGAGCAAGCAAGGTCAGATTCTTAGTGTACTTTAGATGTAAGAATAATGCTGTAGTTAAAGCACTTGACTTGCACTTGGGAGACTCCTGTGGTTTTTTTGCCATTTCCACTAGTTCTGGCATGACATTGGGCAAGTCATTCATCTTGTTTCATTGTGTGAACAACAGTGAACATTTCTGGCTCTGTCACTATCTTCAGAATGTTATTTTGCAATTATTAGGATTTATAAGGGAACATTGAAAAGCTGGGGCATCCTGAGCAGATAAGCAGACACTGGAGCTTCAAAACAAACAAAAGCCCATGCCTTGAGCTTTTCCATGTCACTGTGAGGCACACTCAGAATGTTCTGTTCCCTCTGAATGATAAGATCTGTAATATGTAACTAAGGTGGTATTGCCAGATCTTGACAAGACGATGACAGCATATATATAAAATGTTTTAGTGTGGCAGTGGGAATTCTTCCTAGGCTGTTCATACACATATTTACTTACACAGCCACATGCAACTACATACTTTTACTATTTTGTTCCCCCAACAATATTCACAGAGACAATTTACTTGCACCATGACTGAAAATGGACTATGGCTTCTATTTCAACAAATGATTGAAAAGAATTATTTGAAGAATTTCGTAGTTACAGAACCACGACTGACCCACATATTAAAGTAAAAAATGAGTCGAGTTAAATGTAAAAAAAAAAAAATCCCAAAACTTACTATTTTCTTTATATTTAAGACAAAGAAATTACATTGGTGGACATTGGTTATTTTTATAGCTTAATAAAAGCTTCTTTGTAAGATTTTGTTTTATTTTATTTTATGCTGTAGTGTTTACTAAGGATGCCTCAAACCAGACTGACAGTTAAGTACATTGATTATATGGATATCTGCTATCTAAATTGGTAATGTTAAGGCTGCTGTTATTGTAGAAGATAATCTATTCCTTTTGGTTACCAACATTTATTTTTCCTGCATACCAATTATTTTTCCTTCTGTTCCAGTATGCATATATAGCTCTTCTATGAGTAATTCTGTGTATGTTTGTATAATCCTACAGTGTTTTCTGAGTAGATTAAGGAATTAATTTGCCTTCTAATTTTCCTCTTCCTTATTCATCATTTGTAACTATGCAGAACAATAATTAAGACAAGAGGGAAGAAATACAGTGCATTGATTGTTCTTTAAATCCATAACTGCCCATTAAAAGGGACATTCAGCTATAAACTCTGATTATCAGTTAAATATAGCGTTTATTTTTAGAAGGGGTGTATGGGTACACATATGTAATATTAGCAGACAGGTGGTAATGTCAGTAGGTAACTCGGCCTCCTGTATGTGAGTATTGTTGGTTTTGTGTACCCTACTGACTTTAGTAATGTTTTGCTGGTATTCTGGAACTGGACCTAAGCAATATCCACTTCTGTAGGGAGCAAGTAATTTGGTTTCTGAACCACACCAATTCTCAAAACTTCCCACAAGCCACTGCGTCAACTTTGCCCATTGACCTTGCTCTGAATGGGAAAAAGGTGTGGTTTTTGCAACGTAAAAGGTAGGAGAAGCACATTCCCTGAACTATGAAGAGGAAGCAAATGAGTTGTCCTAGCCTGTATATTTTAGCATTTTAAGCCACTCTGGGGTTACATTGTGAGTTGTTAGGTTAGCTGGTCAGAGCTGTGCTGGAGGAAGATAAATTTTAGCCATTAGCACATTAGCAGTGTGAAAAAGAGAAAGAAACACAATTCTATTAAGAGGGCTGATGGGCCAGTCAAAGGAGCTGGAAACTCATTAGGTGCTGTATTTCCATCAACGTGTACATCTGTAGCAATTGAAAAACACTTAAGGAGTTGGAGACTTCAGATTATGATGCAGACACTTGTCTTCAGTAGGACATTTGTTTTTGTGCTAGCTGTTGTGCTTAGAAGCATCTCTTAAAATGCTGCAGAGAACTACTCTGCAGTTTTCCTAATCCTCCACACCACTGTGCAGGTATCTGATGTCTGTGAAAGGCAAAAGAATTTAAGGATATGAAAAACAGAAAGAGAAATGCAATTTGCAGAATGGTTTTCTTGATTTGTGTGTTTTACCATACATGAGATTGGTGTGGGACGTGAATGATGAATACAAGTAATACATTTATTCATTGTGTATTGTCAAAATATGAATATAATTGCATTCTAGTACTTGTCTGCAGCAGCGTTTGCTGCTTGTGATAGCTTCTGGTCTACTTGCAGTCAAATGTGAGCAAAATAGGCTTTCACGGCATCTAATTCATCCCTTGACTTCCAACTGCTGGTTTGAAAAACTTCTGCCCTAAGTAATTTGTGCTTTTTGTCTTCTAGTAGGAAAACTTTTTCTACTGTCTGGCAAGTGATGGCCTTCAAAAGATTTTTTTGAAGCAGGACCAAAGAAAAGCCATAAGGGCTCTGGTTATTCTCTCCCTCCTATGTCCAGCCCTCTGTAAAATACCACATTCTTTTTAATCGCAGGTACCAGGGCACTGCTGCCTTTTCACTCTCTTGTGATGTTTTCCAAGGAGAATTCTTGCTCTTACAGTAAATTGTAGCTACGGACAGAAGGAGCAAGTTATCTCAATGTGTTTTTAAGCTAAAGAAAGTCTGTGCTTTCTTCAGAATCATTTCTTGGCTCAGTTAGCTCATTTGAGGACAACAGCTTTGAGGTAACTTGCTAGAAAATCAGTGAAATTTGAACTTTTTGAAAATCAAGTTAAACTCCTCATGCATATTTTATGAATGCTTCTGTAAAGAAATGGCTTCAGTGTACACAGCAGGTGCCAAATTACAAACTCTCTTTCTCTTTCTATGTACATGTAGAAACTCACTGAATCATTACCAGATTAGTCACCAAACAGTTGCAGTGCTTTAAGATGAAGACACCTGTCTTGTCTGCTCGTCAGAGCTCACTGTCCCATTAGCCTCCAAGGATCTGACAAATTGATGTTCCCTATCATCTTATTTCTAGTTGAAACTCTTAACTACTGACATTTATGCCAGAAGTTGTGGTGGTATCACTGGCAGGTAGGGAAGGAATATGTGTTCATTCAGCTTTGATGACCAGCTGGCTGAGTCCCTCAGTCTAGCGGAAACAGAAGTGAAGACAGCTCCAGTGAATTTAAGTGGCAAGAAGTCAGTTGAAATAGAAATAAAAATATTAACTTTCTTTTTAAAAAAATAACAATAAATTTAGTAGTTTAATATATTTACTAACCCAAGAAATTCAGGGGAACCACACAGGAAAGGTCTTAGCTGAATTTACTTGGTGGTGATGAACATTCTTGGTTAGGTTAGTCCTTTTCCACTGGTGTCTTATTGACTGAGCTGGCATTGATCTAATGGCCTAGGAACCAAGTGAGAAGGTTGGGGCTGATTCTTTGTGATCGTTTCTGGCCTTGGAAAAGGTAAATCAAGCTGTGTCTTTGACAGTACTTACGGAAGAGAAACTATAAGTAAGAATTTCGCCTGTGGTTCCTGTTCTATGATAAAAGAAAAAATTTTCATTCATTATTCACATAACAATAATGTGGGTTAATTAAAAGAGAATGAATGTATATTTTCAGTTATGAAAAGTTTCAGGGTTTTTGCTTCTGTTGTGCTGCAATTTTAACTGCAAATATATATTGTACATATATCAGTCTTTGAATAAAAAGTAATACACCTCCATCCTGGGGAAGACAAAAAAATCTAGATTCCACTTCCTCAAGCCTCTCCTAACAGTATTCTTGCATCCTTGCTGACGTTCTTTAGAAAGATCTCCTACCACTAACGCTGTTAGACAAACAAAAGTCACTACAGCATAGGAAATACACAGATCATTCTGTATTTGTTTTTAGAATAAGTTTTATCAGAGAGTCTCAGGCTGTGGATTATCTCTTCTTAAATAGTCCCTTTCTGTGTAATTTTTATCAGTTTAAGAAATATGATCTCTCTTGTCTCTCAACTTAATGTTCAGCTGTATTGATTTTGGAAGAGACTGGGGCATGCATACCTATGCAGAGCACTTCTCAGAGAACTTCAAAGATTTTCAATTTGCTGACATGCAAATTGAATTTAATGTGATTACAAATTTAAACACAAAACCAAATTAAATACCTTTTCTATAATTATGTATAAATTTAGGTTTTAAAAAGTGCTTTATATGCATCCTTTTACTTTTGTCTTTAAACTGCAGACTCTAGTTTGAGTTGCCTTACAAATGTCATGGATTGATGAACTGGTTGAGAAGAAAGCAAACAGATTCTGCTGAATTAAACAGGAAATTAAATTTACTATGTATAAAAAGCATAAAGTGTATGAAGGCCATTGATTTTTTTCAGTCAGCAAGGCTGTGATTTGCTTTGTTTCTGTACAGTGCTGTTTGTTTCCTGGTGGGAAAGACACCCCATCTGAGAGGAGGAAAAGTAGAATACAGCTTTTTATCATTTTGTGCCACGTTTGCTGATGTAAAGTAAAAACTAAATAATCCCAGCAAGCTAGAATTCTTGGCAAAGGAAAGCGTTAAGTGTGGGGAAATGGTATGGAACAAGACAGACAACTTTAAATTGCTTTTTGAGAATTTGGCTGGTCAAGGTTTGTGTAAGAACTTCTTGCATGTCTGAAGTGATAAACTGCAGTCTGTGAATTTCAGTAAGTAGCTGGTGTAAATGAAGCTTCAGTGGTCACATTTGCTATCATTACAGTGGTTGCTTATCCCACAAACATGACCACTTTCCAAAGCGTGATCGCATGCTGTGGGTGAAACTATCTCTTGGAGCCTTGAAAGTGCCTGAACCGTACCATGCCACTGAAAAAGCATGCTGGACCTTACCTGTGCTGCTTAGGGTAAGAAGGATAAGGCTCCCAGTGACTTGCTATCACACCACCTTTAAGGATTTGTGACTTGGGTTCCTCAGTTCCTTAGTGAAAAGACCACATCCTGCTCACACACTCACTTGGGATTAACAATAACCTGCGATCAGCAAGGAAGAACTGTATAATACTGAGGAGTAACAAACACTTGAGCCTCTGGTCCTGATCACTGTCCTCTCAATGCTGCAGAAGGAAGTAGGTGTTCCCAGCAACAGGAGGTGACACTGCCTGTTTGGGTGATGGGAGCCCCTCTGGCACAGCCACCGGCAGCCTCTTCCCAGCCTGAAGGGTTGGCAAAGCAAGCTCGTATTTATAGCTGGATTCTCAGCAGGCAGTGCAGGTCATACCATGAGCTGGTGTTCTTTGTCTCATGAGTGGCAGTTCCTTACAGGATTCTGTGTTTCAGCTTGTCCTGTCAAGGAGAGGATCTTTCAGGGTTGCTGAGTTTGGGCAGCATTCAAGGCCAGAGGTGCGTGCTCAAGCTTTCACAGGATTCAAAGCCAGGGATGAATGCAATGTCGCACTTGTACAGTTTTGCATTGTTATTTTATTGTATTGCATGTATTTTTCTGTGTGACAACTTGAAACAAGTGTGATTAAAGCTTAAGTATTTTGCTAAGCATCCTTTCTCTTTAAAAAGGGTTTTGTTGTCCCCACTGGAACACCATAGTAAACTGCTACTTAGAATTCTCTGAGTGAATGAAGAGCTGGTGGAGGGCTAATTACATGTAATCAATTGATGGCTAAGGAAATCAAACACTATTATAAAATTTATTTGATGCTGCTTAAAACAAGGCTTTCTATAGATTATGAAGTATAAAGCATATAACTTTCCTGCATGATGTATTGATTTATATCAAACCAGACTAATGCATATTGATTGATATATTTAACTCTAGTGCTGTGTGACAGTCCCTTCAGTAGCATCTCCTGCTTTGGTAGGATTTTCTTGTAGTACTAAATGGCCCACGATAAATCCGCCTCCAAAGCCTAGCAGCAGTGCTCCAGGACTTTGCTATAGGGCAGTTTGCAAAACACAGGGTAATGATGTTTTACTGGGTCATGTTTTGTCCTCTGAGTTGGTGAGGGACTCTTGGGACAAGCGCACAGTTGCAGATATTTCTAGTATTAGTACCAATAGTTTTAGGAATATTGAGAAGCCCTCTTATAAATGTGTAGTTTCATTGTTTCTGTTGAATAGGAATACAGTACTGTATGTTCAAAATTCAGAATTGGGAGCCATATGGGCTTGTGCAGAAATTATGTCAGTTACACATTACGAGAGTCAGAATCTTATGCTTTCTGATAAGTACTCCTGTAGCATCTGCTTAAAAACATACCATCCAGCTTTATTTTGGGGCTCTAAAATTTTGGTTTAATTGGAAGTGATTTGCATGTCAGTGGACAATAAAATGAATAAAGTTGTCTTTAGTAAAAATGTTTGTAAAAACTAGGTGTGTTCTCTAGTTTCATCTTAACAAGAAATTTCTCTTATAAACCTTATCGGTGCACTATTTTGTTATATTTCATCTAATTTGTTTATGTGGCTGTCATCCATATGACAAAATTCCCTCCTTTTGTATGCTGCACCTTTGATCTTTATGTTTGAGTTTCAAAGATGCACAAATTAACAGAAACCTTAGCTTCCACTCCCCTTTTGTTTGGTGCTTGCTGATTCATTCTACAATGAAAATAAACGTCTTTCTACTTCCTCTTCTACAATCACTGAGTTAAGTGAACACTACACAGATGAAATCAGTTTGCCCTGTTTCGATTTGACCCCCTTCTGGACAAACTCTAACTGCCTGGCTTTTGTAACATGTATCGGAGAACTGGTATCTCTCTTTTGTTTCATTAACGCTTTTACAGAGTAATTTTTTAATGAGATCAGGGACTGGGTAATTTATAATCCTACAGCTGAGGAGGTTACAGTTTATTGCATTAATAGAGTAAGTATTTGCTGCTAAACCACTAAAATCTGTTTAATAGATGATCTCATGAGGGAAGAAACTTTTCCAACCCTTTGGAAGAATATATTCAAAAGATATTGATTCAAAATATAGTGATTGTGGGCAGGAACCTGGGGATAGGATGCAATCTAAACACTCTTTTGTGAGCTTAAAGGAGGAGACCTATTGGTCTGAACTGAAACCAGAGAGGCTGCTACCTTGAGAACCGTGTTGTCTAATGCCACCAAAGCTTTATAACCTTTATAATTTTTCTGAGCCTTATTTCCCTTCTTTTTTAACTGTGAATGGCACACATGCTAGCACTAAATCTGTCACCTCAAGCCATCAGCAGCTATCAGTGAGGCTTTCCCTGGCTATTTGCACAACTTCAGAGACTGGCACGCACAACTCAACCTGAGCAGAAAATGTGATCCATGGGGGTATAAGGCCTCAGCAGCCTGGCTGCATGGTTGTTTCATTTCTGGGGTAAGTGGTGCTGATTTATTACCCAAGTATATATTTCAGGTCTTCTTTTTATGATGAAGCCGAATGGGATAGGTTGGTTTTTTGGTTTGGTTTTTTTTTTTTTTTTGGAGGGGGGTTTGAGTCCTTACTCGCTAAAAAACTAATGAGTCACTACTGATTTAAACCTCATATTTACAGAAATTTATATTTGCAACACAGACTGTTTTAGGAGAGCATGTAATGTGCTATTTGCTGTCATTCTTTCTTATAAAAAATATAAGAATGAAAATCATACATTAAAAAAAGACAGTAAGAAGAATTAAGAATATAAATCATAGATTTAAAAGAGAAAGTTTATGGACTCTGTAATAAGAAAGAATTGTGGTCTAGGTTAAACGAACACCCCTATACATTGGTAGAGTTTTAGGGATTTGAGGAGAAAAATAAGTGCAATGTGTTCATTAGTTACCAAGCCCTTCTTCAGTAATAATCTTAATCAATAGACATGTTCTGTCCTATAAGATCTTACCTCTTCCTTGAAAACTGAGGTAATTACTATTGATGTTTCCAGGGACTTCTGAAAGTGTAACTGTCTTTAATACGGTAGTGTGTTCCTAGCTGTTACTATTTTGCCTCTAAGAATATATTTTTTAGTACTCTTAAATAAATTTAAGTGTTTTGCTTATGAGAGACTGTATGCCCTATGAAATACTCAGCGAATTACTGAGAGCAAAAATCAGTACGTCTGTACCCTCACACTTTATAGCATCATCTCCAGAAGGCTCCTTGCCTCCTGAGTTCAGAGAGCGTGAACACGGTACCTTGTGCCTATCCGAGTACGTTCTTCTCTTTGGCTGATCTTTTAACCTTCTCTTGTGGCAGCAGCTAACTATTAAAGGATATCCCAGGAAATACTTTGAACTAATTTGTGCAAGCTGCAGTCACTGAAACTTAGGATAGTTGAGAATTTTTAGCTACACTTAGTAGTATCTCCTCATGTTTTGTTCTGCTTTCAACAGATATTACTTTTGACAGATGTGGAGTGAGCTTAAATTTGTTTTCTATAGGTTACCCTACCGTGGTCACACTTAGATGAAGAGTTTATTCTGAAATCATGATATTTGCATGCAGACAGTGGAAATTAAAACAGAGCTGAGTAGACTTTCAAGGGACCCAGACTTAGTCTGACTACATGAATATTGGGCTTGTTAAATGTCAGCTCAGTTTGAAACCTGGTTCACAAGAGAAGGAACAAGGCTGTGCAGGACAGGCTTCCAGCTGCCAAAGTCTGGCTTATGGACAGACAGATGTTCAGGTCTGCTCTCAGACATTCAAAGCACTCCTGTTTGGTCTCTTTCTAACTCAAGTCTTAGAATCATAGAATGGTTTGTGTTGGAAGAGCCCTTAAACGTCATCTAGTTCCCACACACCCTGTCGTGGACCGGGACACCTTTCACTAGACAAGGTTGCTTGAGAGCCTCATCCAGCCCAGCCTTGAGTACTTCCTGGGATGGGG
>QWTY01007176.1:19817-35848 GCA_008033365.1 Pseudorectes ferrugineus
ACCCCAGGGTCTCCAGGCAGGCGACCAGAAAATGAGAGCATGCAATTGTTGACTATCTGTGAAAGCTCACTGTGTTTTTTTCTCAGATGGGATTCATAGGTGATTGCTGACAGCAGTGTTGGCGAGACTGGGGATTCTTTGGTTTCATTCCAGCCTCTGGTGTAGAATATACTTCATTTACTCCACATTATCCCATGTTTGATTCCACTGTTTTCCTTTCCTTGTTCCAGGCTCTTTCTCTTTACTTACTAAGACCTTGTTTTTACTTCTTGAGCTTCTTGCCAGCAAGCTTCTCTCTCCCTCCTGCCACTGTATGAGTCAGTCTTTTTATTCTTTTTCCCCCCCTCCTTTCCTTGTTCCCTTCTCACTGTTCTCGGAATCCAAATCTAGATATCATTGTCTCCCTCCTATGCCATTGCCCCATTACACCACTATCCCAGCTTCTCAACAGTCCTAGGTTTAGTTCAGAACTTCATTGTTTTCCTTGATATAAATTCTATTTCTTCCTCCTAGCTCCTCCTTCTCAGATTTCATGCAAAGCAAATACAGACTTCTGCTGTCCAAATTTTCTACATTGTCTCATATCCTAACATTCATATTCCTGTTTGTCCCAGTCCCCATACAAAGTGGTATTTCATTCCTGCTAACTCTGCTTCTACTGAAGGCCCAGTTTCCTTGGCACAGACATTCTGGATGCCTTTACCGAGCATCTTTACCATTTCCCTTCAACTTCCTGCTGCCAGTTTCCTTCTTTAGTCACTTTTCTTACCTATGAGTGCCACTCATTTCCCTCTCCCCCTGTTCCCCCTTATTCTCTCATACCCCTCCTGATGTCTTTCTTGACTCTCTTTTGTCTTCTTGTCATGAAGGCTCCTTTGCTGTGCTCTTGTCCTCATGCAATAAATCTGGGAAAAATACTGGAGAAATGAGCTGTCTGCCCTCTGCTCCAGTTCCTGGGCCTGATCCGCCTGAAGCCTACTAGAGCTGCATCTTCAGGAATAGTCCTGGTCAGTCTTGGGCTTGAGCTTAACAGTATGGTTTAGGTAGTGAACTCAGATCAGAAAAGCCTTTGTGAATCAGAGGTGAACATTAGAACCTTCTCGTGTCAGAGATCTGTGAAGGTAACTGTGGCACATCGTGGAAATGAACCCTGAGGGGACTGGGATACTGGAATGGCAACAGGAGGAACACTATCTCTTCTTCAACACTAGTTTAATTGCCTTTGTTTAAAAAAGATAAGTAAGACCTAGACAGATACTCACTAGAGGAACAAAAGGTGCTCGGGTGGTTATAACAGTGATAAGAATTTATAATTGTCATGTTGGAATACATTTATATGAGTGAAAAATTGACACTATTACCTTCAGGTTCCCCTCTACCCCTTCTCTTTTCTTCTTTTCTTCAACAGCTAAGAGCAAATGAGACATATTTGAATCAGGTAATCAATTTTTAGATGAATGCTCTTGTGTTACTGCACTTTGACTTGGCATGTCATCATTTTGTATATAGGCAGCCACCCAGCTTCTGTGTGCACAGGGAGCTTTTTCATTTATTCTTACCCATAAAAGTGGGTTCTCAGTATTTCAGTTGATATAAACTAGTATAAAGAAACACGAAATGTTCTTTATTCCTTTTCTGTTGAATAGTCACAGCAATTTTATACTGGCTACTGGGAGAGGTGAATTCTTTTAAATATATATTCCATACAGAGAGAATTTTAGGGAAATAGTTTTAATTTTTAAATGATGTTAGAGTATAAAGAAAAGTAGAAAACTAGGACTGGAGTGGGCCTCAAGAGGTAATATTCTTGCCCCAAGTAATTTTATGTGTATCGTTCCAAGCAGATATCTGTCTTGCCTGTTCTAATTACAGACTTTCCACATCCTCGCCAGGCAATTTGTCACAGTCTGTTGCTCTTTTCCCTGTTTGAAAGTTTCCATTATGTTTAATATGCATTGTTCTTGCTGCAAGTGGAATCCATTAATGAACATGGAAAACAGACTATTCCCGTCTTCTTTGTTAGCAGCGTTTTATGTACCTGTGGATTACCATCCTGCATCTCCTCCAGCTTATCTATAGCCTGTCTTCAATGCTGCTACACATTATTTTGCTAATCGCAGAAATCTCAAATGAGAGAATTTTATCCCGCTTTCTTAAGTACTCTTTGTTGGGGCTTATCTGAAATTCTGAAAAGGCTGATACTATATCCAGGCAGGCAGATGGGTAGATTGAAAGGGCTGGAAAAAACTCCTCCTCCTTGTTTACCTGTAAGAAAATTTCTCTACTATATTTTTTTGAGATCCCTGTGAACTATTTTCACACCCAACCTGTTGTCCCTAACAGACTTTTCCACTGTGTGGAAACATCTTGTGTGTGTAGACATCTCACACTCTTCTAGAGTGTCCACCCTGAGGATCACAGTGTGCTTGTTAACATTTATTCCATAATCTTATTGCATTAATCTGATTATATGATCAGGTGTCTTTTGATTTGTTCTTTTGTTGAGTTTTTGATTTTTTGATTTGTTTTTTTGTTTTGAGACTCTGTACATGACCACCTGTGCTATGAAAACGAAGAAAAGTTGCATAGATTGTTCTTTTTTTGATGCAAAGCACATGGAAAAAATGACACTTGAATAGGAATTGAAGTAGACTAGAAAAATTTGCTGTGGAGAACCGATATTTGCTGAATATGCAGTGGGTCAGAAAAATTTAATCTTTTCTGCTTGTTCTTTTCTGGCTCCCCCACTTGATATACATGGTATCTTACTTGAGGAGTGGTTGTAGCATTAATCATATCATTTCATAGAGATATAGACTGGGTTCTAAGATATTGCTTTCTTATTAGCCAGGTAAATTAATTGACTCCTGGACAGTTTTACCTTTAATTACTTCCCCTCTGTTCTTTGTGTATAATATGGAACCACCTTGTTTTACAGGAGAGTTATGAAGCTAGATTAATTACGTTTGTTTAAAAGAGGAGCACAGTAAGATAATAGGAGAACTATTGAAGGCCCGTGAGGAAAGTGATAATTCTGTATTCAGTGCAGAGTTTGGATTGAGTCCAGTAAATACACTGTGGGATTACAGTCTGGGTGGTGAATGTGGAAACAGGAGAGGAATAATGATCGATTGAATACTCTCCATACCCTGCTTTGAACAGAAGAGTTGTCCTGTAGAAATACAGCATTTGAATGTAAATAGAGAATATGCCATATGCATACAAGGATGTCAGGGAGAGTTTGTTTAGACAAGCTTATTTCTGGAATCTTCCAACATCTGAGGTATTGAATTTGCCAATACTGTATTCTTTAAATGCTGGGATTTTTAGGGGGGAGGCTGTAAACTTCATGATACCTGGATTTTATAGGATGCCTAGCTTATTTTAGCCTATATCTATAAAAAGCATACTGGGAATTTTCTGTAAGGAATAGAAGTACTGGGATAAAAACAAGGTGGTAATGAAAGGGTGGTCATGCACATGGAGAAATAGTGCTATGCAGTAAATGAAATGCATGTTTATAGCAGATAAACAAATTAACTGTCAGGGAGTAATGAAGAATCCCTACTGAATAGCTAGGCCTAAATTTAGTATAAGAATAAGACTATAGGTGCTTGATCAATGACTGTGGCATACCAGGATAGGTCAGAGACACTTGTCAGGAAACACGAGAGAAATGTTTTATTTCAGCTCACCATGATTGTGGCCTCCTATGTCAATTGGGTAATAGCTGTCAAGTCAAACTAAACTTTTAGACACCATAGATGACTTTCCACTGAGGAAGCTAATTGGAGAATCAATGGAGGTGCAGTTTATTGACACAATGTTATTACCAAAGTACATTCTGTAACCACGTGCTTAAATTCAGCATGCTGTCAGGAACAACAGAAGTCAGAAGAACCAATGCAGAAGTACTTAATTCCACAAATGGGGAGTTTCAGAAAAATAAAGATGCTTGTTAAAAAGAAACTGATAGAGGTGGCTAAAAAATCATCTTAACAGATGACATGGATATTGTTTCAAGCCACTGTATTGGAAGCTAAAAAAATAGAATGCATTAAAGCATTGTAGGAGGATCAAGTTTGAAAAGCATCATTGTTAAATACTGAGATTAGAGAAATTATCAAATATGCAGATGTTCTTCACAAAATTGAATCCCTATTCAAATCTCAAGAATAAAAAAAAGAATGTAGAATCTGCTAGGTTAAATGTGAAAAAACCTGTAAGGCAGAGCAAACACGATAGAGAAAGAACTTCCAAAGACTTTTCTCAAACTGCTGAAGTGTGGAGTGTCTGCCAGGTAGTCCATAAGGCCTGTGGAAGATCACAGTATGAGAAGATGAAGCACAGCATTCATGCCCAGAAAGGATTTGTTGCAGTAACACTGCAAATGCAAAATAAACTGGGCAGATTCCCACATGGTGATTTTTTTTTTCAGAAGTTGATTAGAGAATGTAACTCAACAGAAGAGATAGCAGAGCAAACTGACAAAATAAACAGTAAATATTGGTTAAAAATATCTGAACCCAGTGGCATTTGCCCAAGAGGCCTAGAGGACCATTAAGGGTGAACTAATTAAATTGATTTGTATTTATTGTGTTGCCTAACACTTCCTTTGTACCAAAGAGTTGGAGAAAGGTTAATGTAATGCCAAGCTAGGAAATAGTTTCTTGAGAATATCCAGGGAACTACTAACCACTGAGCCTGCATTCACCAAATTGATAGAAACTATGACAAGGAATAGTAACTGGACAGATAAATACATATGATATCTTGGGGAAGACCTAACATGGCTTACTTACTCATTCCTCACAGTTAGAATTCACTTGGGGAGCTAGAGTAGTACTGTCAATAGAGTATACTTAGGTTTCCAGAAAGTATTTGAAAAGACTTGTCTTTTCCAAAAAACTGTAGGAAAAACTATCTAGCCATGAGAATTTGAGAGGTACTCAACATGGAGAAGTATCTGTTAAAAAAAAAAAAATCCGCACAAATAAAACACAGAACAATAGGGCCAGAGTTAGGGTTCAGCCATAGGATTTTGCACTGGGGTCTTAATTTTCTGGAGAAAGGGATTTATAGTGACTAATAGTGAAATTCTTGTGACACTGCCAAGCTAGTCAAGATAAAGAAGAGAAGTAACAGCTTCTAAGTGCAGCAAAAAGCAGATGATGAAATTCAGTCTAAGTAAATGGGCAGAAGTACAAATGAAGGTAGAAAAAAAATCCCAACTGCAATCATACACAGTGATGGCAAACCAATTAATTACTAATTTTTAAGAATGAGATGCAAGGGCTGCAATGAATATTTCTACGCCATTAGAAATTATTGGGAAAAGAGTGGAAAAACCCTAGAAATATTTTTATGGCTTTATATACATTCCCAGTATGTCCATGGATTGAAGTCTGTCTTGGACAGGTATATTAGTATTTGCAAAGTCAAGAAAAAGAAGAATGATAAAGTTTATTAGAAAATTACTTTATCCTAAGCAGCAATTGAATAATCAAGGAGCCCAGATTAGAAAAAAAAGATATGACTAAAGGGTATATGACAAGAATCCAGAAGTCATTGTTAGGCTGAGGGAAGATGAACAGAGAATTATTATTTACAGTTTCTTTCTGTACAAGAACAATGGCACATCAAGGGAAGTTAGCAGAAAGCAGTCTCAAAATGAGCAAGAGAAGATGCTTCTCAGAAGACACAGTTAAGATGAGCAAAACTGTGCCATTGGGTATTAGAGGAATGCTGAGTATGTTTTCTGGATCTAAAAAAACAAGTGCACAAAAGCAGAGAAAGAGATTTCAGAAGGCTGTTAGACATAAATATATTACCACTGATTGAGAAGGCTCCTGAGCAGCAAATCACTGGATGTAAGGAGCTTTAGAATGGTGGCAAAAGTATTGAAAAGGAGAGACAAAGCGTAGCTCCGTGTGTTGAAGAACAGGAAAGTGTTTCTGCACTATATGAGAAAGGGTGAAGACAGAGAGGAAGAGGAGTGAGCAGAGCTGGTAGAAACTGCAGGTGGCTGAAAGATCAAAAACGGGAATTTGACACCAATGCTGAGTAGCACTCATGTCATTTAGGAAAGGAGTGACAAAAAACTGACAAAAGAATGGCAAAGGAAGAGAGTTGAAAATTGAGATATTTTGCGTGTGTAGCTGTATTTCTTTCTTGGATTGAGTGTTAACCTATTGATTGGAAATGTTAGATTGATTGAATATTTTTGAAGCACAGGAGTTATATTTGCCATATGTTTGTAGGCTACTGTGCTCATAGAAATTAATATAAGAACGTTTGGGAATCAGAGCTGTGTTGAGATGTAAATTCAAAAAAAATGAAAGTCTGTTTAGTCCATAAATGTTCTTCCACATTTATGATAATAAAATAGGAATCATCAACTAGGATAGTAGATTTGCAGAGCCCATACTATAATTTCATTCCTGGTCTTGTGACAGACCTCTCTAAAATCAGCTGTGTATCTGTTATTTTTGTTTTATGTTGTTTTTTTCTCATATTCATTAGTTCTTGCCGTTGTCAGACCACAGTCAGTTTAGCTTGTTAGCATAGTGAGGATCAACTGAAACATCAAAATCTTCCAGGTATCCAAGCAAAAGGAAATAGAAATGTATTTCTATGTTCTTTGCTGCTGCATGTTCTGTTAAAAAAAAAAAAAAAATCCTCAGTTGATGAAATGATATTATAATCATTCCAAAGAGTGTATTACAGACAGGCTCAGAAAAGGCCACTGAGGTAAGTGACTATGTTTTACAGTAGGGTGAGACATAAAATTAAGGTTGATAAACACAGTGCTTTCAAAGGAGCGCTAACATTAAGCTCAAAGACATGGCTCATAAAAGAAACAGGGAAAAGAACATTTTGCTTACTAAATAACTTTTCACCCAAATCACTGGTTAATCCTCAATACAGTTATTTCCAATGCTTACTCAATTCACACATGCAAAATACTTCACAATTATGTATTGCATAGTAATCAGCAATTATCCAGTAAAATATCAGTTCCATGAATGCTGCTAATTCACGTTGATTGCTTTCCAAAATATGCTAGTGAAAGACAAAGATCTTGTGGGGTAGTTTTGCTAGATTTATTTGTCTCTTTTAGATTTAAAAGAGAATTACCTTCCCTTTCAAAGCTGATTCCTTTGATTACTAGCATGCATCGTTTCATTTCCAACCTAATACTCTATGCAGAATGCATTGCATTTGACTCCTGAGTAGTTGTGTTATTTATTTATCCCGCTGCAGTGGGAGCTGGTTCAGAATGAAAATCCTGTATTATCTGTTGGACAGGTATTAAAGACAAAGTGTGAAAAAACCACGAAGCCACAAGGTTTACATGATGATTGGTGCTTTTTTTCTCTCCTGCAATTAGCTTAGTCTCAGTCTTACTAATTGGATTACATGTGAAAATGCAAATCACCCTGGGGTCTCAAGGTTTGAATGAAGAACAACCATTTTGCAATAGTTTTTCGCTCTAAAGGGAGTTCTCTCAGAGACTTAAGTCTTACCTGTCATTAAAATGGACTGTGATAGTGATTTTGGGTCAACTTGACAAAATTGTCTCGTAGTTGGTAGTTATGTCTATGTAAGTGCCTGAAGCTATTCCAGGACCTGGGAAAGTTTAGAATTTGTTTTCTTTGAGATGTGCAAACCCATCTCTGTCTTCTTTTTTCACCGGTTGTCTATTTCTTGTTTCACAGCTGGCATGTGATAAGGAGGTAATCTGCTCCTTTTTTAGAAATAAAATCAGGAGAATTCTCCTGTTGATTTTAAGGTGTCTTGGAAGTTGTCAATGAAAGCTGATACCATGTCACTTGGTTTGCAGGTAAGCAATTTCTGTGTCATGCAGAACCTTTCACCAGACCATTTGGGTTACTTCCTCAGATAGACCTGCATAATAGTCCCAGTTTTTAGGTCTGGTTTTGTGGCCAAACGGTGAGTTATTTGATTTGACTCGGGTGTACTTACAGAGGGCTTATGTCTTGCTTGACTGGGTTTTCTTGCATTACATTTTTAAATGCATTCTGATTCAAAGCAGAATGCTGTTTTTCTACAGATGGAGCCTTCTCTGTCTGTCATATTTATTTGTAGTTTTCCCATTTTCTGTGTAACTCTACCTCTCATTGTGTTCAGAGGTTTTTTACCAGGCTTGCAGTGTTACTTTTGTTATCATTCATTTCTAGAAACCTTTTTATTTATAGTTCTGTGAAATGTTCGAAGTACTTATCTGCATCAGTTTTATCTGTCTGGCATAGTCTCTCCGTCTAGGAGACTTATCAGTGGTGAAAGAACATTGCTTGTCTAAGAGCAGTTATCAGTGATAATGAGACTTTTGCAGAAAAGAAAGGAAAACTATATTTTACAATACATTGTAGAGATATTCACGAGTATGTCTGTATTTCTGATTCTGTGGTCTGATGCAATTTTTATTGAAATAGTGACTTCAGATGGATAGTATTTGGTTTCAGCCGTAAAGGACTTGTCAGGAAATAGCAAACTGTGTTGCATTTTAGTTGGAATTGTAAGATTCCTTAGAGACTGATCTGCCATTTCTAGCACATGCTGGAATGCCGTTTAAATCACTCTGAGTCTTGGATCCATGAAGCATAATCCGGTAGGTTCATCCAAGTTAGACTTTATTTCTTTTATTTTAAGCAATTTGTTGTAGCGAACTGTCAGTGGGTAAAGGTAGAGGCACGTTTTACATCCCCACACCTGTTTGAAGAATGAACACCATCTGCCCAGGATTGCTGAGAATTGACTAATCTAGTGTTTTATTGCTCTGAATCATTGAGAGGAAATGCTACCAATACGTGCTCACAGGCTGCCATCTTCACTGGATGAATACTAATAACACATTAAAAGGTGCTGATACAGTAAAATGGAGTAATTTATAGGCCTCTGGATTAATAGTTTCACTTAAGGAGTAATGAGACAAAATAGTGTAAACCATATTTCTTAATGCTTTCTGTACCTAACTATACAGGGTTCCTTCCCCTCACCCCAGGCCCCACTGATCTGAAATGCATTTGGTTTGTCAGGAGAAAGCTCAATGAGCTCAACAAATCACAAGTTCTGGGAGGGCAATATTATTTTACAGAATAGTTTGAAGTGATGTTACTATTGAACAGATCCTACTTTTACCAGGTAAGATGATTTTTAATATGAGCCCTTTAGGTGTGTGTTGAGTGACCTCCTGGCAGTCTTTGTTACCGGGGCAACAAGAAAAATGCCCTTCAAGACCCATTAAGACAAGTGATATGTACCATATGAATGGTACTGTATGAAATAAAAAAAGCCCTGGAAGCCTTCTTTTATATTGCCCCAAATTCTACTACTAGATAAGGAACTTTTAACCAGGGGGGACATGATGAAAGCCTGGAGTGATATTTATGTAGATCTGTATTTTACTAAGGAATTTGTTGGTTGGCCTTTTCCTTCTTTTTAGGTCCTATGATTCTTTTTCTTTCAGCTATAAGTGACACAGAAATAGTTTCTTCTACATCAGTTCATAGATCTTTCCTAAAGCACATCTGATATGTAGAAGGTTCCATTTTCATTTCAGTCCATTTGATTTTTTTCTATTTCATAAACACAAATATGCATACAAACATGCACATTAATGTGGGGTTTGTGCACGCACGTTCAGGTGTCCAGTGACAGCTTCGTGAAGACTTCTGTGAAAATGGTCTTAGACTAAATATAAGTTCCTAAATGTACCTGCCTTTATACATGCCAAATGTTAGACTAATAATAGGTTTAGGTATCCTTATTTACATAAGGACAGACAGTTTCAACAGAGCCTACAGGATATTTTTTATAATACAATGTTAAAGTATGACTTTTTAAAATAAGCACTTCATTGTTACTTCCAGTGGATATCTCAAGTTATTTGGAGATCTATGGACACCAGGCTAAAAAAAGACCAACAAAACCTAACTGCAGTTGCTTCGTAGTTAAACTTTCAGCTGTCCATTGAATAATAAAAGCATTTTTTCTATATTTTATTCATCACCCCTTCTCAAGGAAGACCCAACATTGAAAAAATCATTAATGTTTTCTATAATGAGATGTGCTTTCAATAAAAATTTGTTTTTACTTGATATAATTACCATTTGCATGTAGTAATTGAAATAAATTTGCTTATGTAAATCAGAATACTTCTTAGCATATAAGCTACTTTTAATAGCCATGTAATTTTATGAAGTTCTTTATTCCTTTAAACCAGATCTTATTTTCCAATTTGCATATGCCTAACATGCAAATTACTTGTGTTCTCCATATCTTACTAATGTTTTACTTAGTTTTAATTGCTAAACTTCTTTTCAAGTACTTTGAATAGGGGAGTTACACTGCCTTTCACACTTCTGGAAAATATGATTTTATTTTGAGCCTCTACATAAGAAAGAGACTTACATTGAGCCATGATTTGAAAAGCAGATTAAATAGCAAACCCCAGACTACTCCTCCTCTTTACTTCTAAGGGAGTCCATGCTGAAGCAGAGGCAATGAATTTAGGTGTGATCCATGCAACTTCTCACTCTAGTGGCCCTTTGAACTGCACAAAGGAAAATCTTCCAAATAAATAAATAAAGTTGCTTCTTTATTTTCAGTGTCTTCCATATCCACATTGCTGTGTGCATGGCAGGGCACTAAAACTAATGCAATCAATTTCTTGTTGCTTTGTTTTCTTTTTGCTCATGAGTATCTAATATTACCAATATAGTCACCTAGCACAGTTGTTTATCGATGGAGTTTGTTTCTTACTGGTGCTGCAGAAAGAGAAACTGGGAGAAAACCTTTGCTGAAGAGGAACTTTGAATATTTCATCATTACCAGTCCCTTGATATTGCTTTCTTTCTCAATTCAGTTTGTTATGGTCTTGTTTGACGTTTTTGGCAGCTCTGTTAATTAAGCAGAAGTTATCCCTGATTAATGTACTGTAAGCTGCTTCTGAAGTGCTATAAATAATGTGGTGATTAATTGCTGTATCCAAACGCAGTCATCCCTTAGCATACTTCACAGATGGATTGTTTTGGTGAAATGATGTCCCATTCTCATACATATTAGATATATTGATTGCAGCAAAACTTATCACTCAGTTTTTCTGTTTTCTTCCAAGTAATTTATGTCTTTTGATCACCAGGACAATCCGTATGGAGAAGCTATTTTGAAATTACAAATGTAATATACTTGTGGATTCCGCACAAGATCATGCAGTCCAATTGAAAGAGAATAACAGAATATCTGAGTGCTGGAATATTCAACTTTGTTCAGCTCTAAAAAGAAAATTCAGTAACCATACACAAAGAAAATACACTCCTTGGAGGATAAAGAAAAGATTTTAACCTCAGTTGCCAAAATGACTGTGTTTTTCCATGTTTTTTTTCCTGCAAGTAAGACAGAAAATATGCAGACAGAAATGTGATTTTTGTTTAAAAGTTGGTAATATCCAATTTGTGTCAGAGAAAAGGCTGAGTGTAATGAACCAAAAATCTTATATTAACATTTCTGAATAAATCATCTTGATTTGAGATTCTGATTTTTAACTTACTAACTGAAAGGAAACTAGTAGTGCTAAAATCAGCAAAGCTTTTTAGAATATGTCCCTTTCAGAAAATTCCCTGTACTGTAGCAGCAGAACTACTCTTCTTGCTTTTCAGATATGCTTAACTATTTGGCTTCTATTAACCTTGACAGAAAGCCAATTGCCTCTTCTCACATCTGTGAATAGAGTATTTTAAATTGTGTGTGTATACATGCGTGCATGCAAAAGAAACCTGTGGGAAAGCGGTGACACTTGGCACTACAGGCAAAGCCCTGGCTTGAAATCAAAGATCTAACGGGACAGTTGGACGTTTTCATTCAGAACCCAAATTAGAGTAACAGGGACGGACAGTTTGATGGTCACAGCTGTGTATAGGACATGGAGGCCTTCCTGTCTGCTCCAAAGGCCACTGGATCACACTCTGGCTGTGCTTCAAGGACTACAGCACTGAAAGAATGTGGTTCAGGAATTTTGCACTGTTAGTCTATGTGAGAAAAGGGGTTTGACCAGATTGGATCTCACCAAAGGGCATGTCTGTGGGTAAAGAGGAGGGATGACTGCTATTTGTAGGAAAGTTCTTGTCTCAAATGCTTTGGATATCACCTTGCAATTGATCTTATTTCAAACTTCTCAGCTAGGACTGGGTCATGAGCAGCTTGTAGCAATATATTAAAATCAAACTTGCATTATGACCCCACTCAATAAATCTTTGTTTAGGAATAATTTAGGATTACCGTATTAGTTTATTGTATAAGCATTAGGATTATCCCATCATTTTAGAGGAGATGTTTTTGAACACACTTTATCTCCTAACCTCAATTTCCTACTCAATTTTTCTAGAAACCTGGATGATAAATCTAAGCGCCATGTCTGTTAAGAGCTTTGCTTATTAGGCAAGAAATATCATCCCTGGTCCAGACTGGGCTTCTTTGTTTCTGCATGGCCTTAATGATGACAGTGGGTTTCTTTGCTGATATGAAGAAATAGCTGATAGTCTCAGCCCATTGCCTTTAAGCATCGTGTTTAAGAAGTACAGTTTGTTTTAGCCCAATAATAAAGATGTCTTGATTCTAACATAAAAACAGTATTGATCTTTTTCTCTCGCTCTCAAAAAAACCCAAAGAAAAAACAAACCAAAAAACAACCCCAAAACCCCCTCTCTTTATGAAATAGGAACAGTCTAAAAGATGATTGTCTCTCCGTTTGGAGACTGTCTTCACAGTCCAAATTTCTACCATAATCTTCCCTTTCAGTAAGGGAAGAAAAAAATATTTCTCTAATGTCCTAAATAACTCAAAGAGTAGAGGAAAGTGAACTGCTGGCATGTCCTTTTTTATAAGTGGTAATGTTTATTTCTTTACCATATTGGTATTGTGTTTGGATTGATGTGCAAAATGCACTACAACTTCCATCTTCCTGCATTTATTTGCAAGCACAAAAACCGGGGAAACTAGGGAATTCTCGGTTTAATGATGTGTAGATAAATTTAGGTGCTGTGGCATTTGAAATACCCCCAATTATTATTGATACTTCTAACCAATCTATTCTTATCTTAGTCTAATTATGTTAACATGCTTTTGGTTAGACTGAAGGATGGATAAACTGATTCCCATTGAAGTCAGCATGAGCTGGCTTCAGTCAGATCCCAGTCCTATAAAGACTTATGCTTATTTTGAAATATGTAAGAAGCTCAGGTATTTACAGAGAAGTCTTCATATGTGTAGAAAATAATGCTCATACATAAGTCTTTACAGAGTGGGAAATTAGGACACAGATGTTTTTGATGGCGTTTGTGTGCTGAACTCAACTTTTCACTTATTTTTGTACATTTGAGAACGTGTTAGTAGTACTTTTCCAAACGTTCTTCCTCCCATTTGAGCAGACTTTAAAACAGATATAGTAAATGCATGATTACATTGAGAAAGAATGTAAGAATAAAATATTCCATCGAGTATTTCCTGAATTGATACCACCAATGCACAGCTCTTTGTGCATTTTAGAATTTGCCCTACATTTGAAAGTACTCTCATACAATATTTATTGTACATGTCTATAGTGGACTAAAGTACTTCTGTTCATAAAGTGCAAACAGATAACCCTGAGAGCGCTGTGAAGAAAATATTTAAGGAAAAAACATGTATATTATAGCATATTTATTTATATGCTTTTGTAAGCTTCAGGAATATCTTCCCATGCTTTTTACGTGCACCATTTAGATCAATAATTTATGAAAACATCTAATAGAGCATACACTCAAACTGCAGACACAGCTGCTAATAAGAAGGGCAGTATATTTGCAAACAGGCATTGTGTTCAACTAACAAATCTTCCCATCTTCACAGATGCCCTGCTCTTTCTGATAGGAATTAAAAATCAGCTTAATAGGAGTTAAACTGACCTGTATTTTTCACCAGTCATCTGTTGCTATTGACTGTTTATCCAGGTAGTGCTTTCCTTGTGACCACAGGACAAAATGCCATGGCTCTGACAGCCTATATGTAAAAAAGCAGAGAAAAAACCTAAGTCTTAAGGAGAGTGCTTCTCTTCTTCTTCCCAAGATAGGTCTATTGTCAGATATATCCTAGAAGCGAGCCTAAGAAATTTTAGCCTAAAAATGACTTCAGTCATTTTGCAAGTGCTCTGTCTCAGAAATAATCTCATATGCTACCAATAGTTTGAGAGAACTGAAATGTGAAAACCTTACTAAGAAGATGTCGTTTGGCTGAGGACAAAGCCATGAGAGCCATTACTAAACTAAGGGTATAAAGTGTCACATTTAGTGGGTAGGGAGATAACTGATTAACTATGAAGAATGTCTCAGTGATTTGTAAGACTGTTTCAAGAAGAAAAGGGCATGTGAGGACTTGCAGTGCATTATATATAATTCCTGTACTGAAATGTACAAAAAGAAGTTGTGTGAATGCAGCTGATAGCTGCTAACTGTGAAAGAACATGGGCAAGGCTAAATGTCTGAGTAGAGAAAAATACTTCAGAGTGCAATTCTGGAGATCCTTGAAGAAAAGATGTTGGCCCATAATGTGAGTGCCATTATGAAATGCACAAAATTACACTACGGCAGGAGGCAGGCTGTGCATAGAGACAACTTGTCTTGTGGGGAGTTACACCTTAGCAAGAGGTATTGTTTCACTGCACCTATACTGGATGTTACAGGGTAATAAAAAATGTGATATTTTGAGGATGTCCTCTTGGAGTTGCCAGCTGAACTCTGTCGCAAGAGACATCTATTGATGAGGAATAGAAGCAGCTGATTTTATTTCAGGGTTTTTTTTGTTGTGCTTTTGTTTTTGGTGTGGGGTGGTTTATTTGTTAGGGGGGGTTTTTTTGTTTTGTTTTGTTTTGTTGGGTTTTTTTGTGGTTGTTTTTTTGGTTTTTTGTGATAGTTCAGCTAGTATTTGGTGATCTTAGCTTTGCTACTCTATGTTGATGTGTACCTTATACTTTTCCTTGCAAGATCAGGGTTAAACTACTCCTATTGAAGGGACTCAGATCCTGCCCCTTACTGGCATAATTATATGAAATAATTTATTTGTCTTCTGCTGTCTTGGGAAGCCAGAATGAAAGTCTACTAAACTTTTAATTAACTGTGAGAAAAATGTAGTTGTTTTAAGGGAACTGGGGTAGTATATTTCAAACCATAACATATACTTTCCTAAAAGCTAGGGTGAATCAAATCTTTCTTTCCCAAGTGTTCTAATTTGTGGTCTCAAATGCAGTGGATATGCTGTCAAATTTTCATATGTTTTTTTTAATGGTCATCTAGGAAGAATTGTAGTATACTCACCTTTCTGAAATTTAGAATTCAAGGTCAAATTAATTTTAAAGTATAGTGTGGGAGTAAAGTTTTATTGAAATGGCTTTTATAAAGGTGACACCTTTTACGGTGTCCTTTTTAAATTGAAAGAATGTAAATTACATATTTCTGAGGGAATAAAAGTTATGGCCAAACTGCATTTCCTGGAATAGGGACAATTGGATTCTCTGTCAGATGAGAATTTATATTTTGCAGTACACTGTCAGAGGGTTTTGAAACTTGATACTCAGTTTCAAGTCAAATTTAACACTTCTTTCGTACAGTGTTTTTTACCTAACAGGCAGGTTGGTAGAGCCCATAGGAAAGCCAAAATTCAATGACAATTGCTAAGACGTGTAGAATCATTCTGTTGTGGTGGAAGAAATTTATTTTCCACAGTCAGCAAAGAAAATAGACATAAAACTGGAATTAAATGTATGCTTTTAAATATCTGGTTAAAACAGTTAAATTCTGTATATTATTTTTACTTTTTACTTTTACCCCCAAACATTCCCCAGGTATCTCTAAGAAATGAAGAATCAAATCATAGTCATCTAACTTACTTTAAATTTTGAGTAGCTAACTTGAATCTGATCTGTTCTTTTGAAGTAAGTGGGGTCATATGTTTAAAATTAGTCATGTGTTTATATACTT
>QWTY01007177.1:0-51766 GCA_008033365.1 Pseudorectes ferrugineus
GCCCCGGTGCCACCCGGGTGTCCCCTCAGGACGGGGCTCGGAGCACAGCAAACCCAGCCCGTGGGGTCAGGCCCCGGTGCCGGCGGCTGATCAGGAAGCTGATCTGCATTGCAAATGACGGCTCGGTCTCCTGTTGCTATGACAATTGATTTCAGACGTCGAAGTGTAGAAACGGGAGTAAAGAGCTCAAAATGTAGGGAACTGAGAGGGGTTCAGCTGGTGGTGTTGGCTGTGGAGCTGAAGGCTCCCCGTGGTGCCCACAGGCCCAAGTCGGTCACTCCTAATGCAAGGCCGACTTGAAAAAAAGTAATGAAGCTCCACATAGATATCCAAAAATGGCTGCTCAGAATTCATGCCTTACATGCACTGACGTTAATTTTATGCAGGCAGAGTATATGATAGATGTTTTTGGGAGAGACAGCTATGTTAAGATTAGAGTTTTGGCCAGCATACCTTCTTTATTTGAAAGAAGGATGGCATTTGGAGAAATATATTCAACATTTCTATATATCTTCTTGCTGTATCAGGACAAATTCATAAACGAGGAAAATGAGGGGAAAAAATAAGGAAAAAATTCCAAATGAGGAAGAAATCTAGTTTGTTTATGTTGCTTCTTTGGAGATATAGTCCAATAAAGGAGATGCCTGTTACTTAATGAAACTGCATTTAATAAGAGGCCTCAGATTAACATCTGAAAGCCTAATTGTCATCTTTCCAGTGCAGTCTTTATCACTCCTTTATCGCTGCCTACTTCTTTATCACTCTCATAGATAAAAGAATGATTAATACTTGAATTTGTTTTAAAATTAAGGTATTTGTTTTAGAGAAATTCCAACTCTATCAGTGGCATTACATTTATCCTTTGCACAGCTGCTTTCTGTTAGAACACGATTAACACTATGAAGGCCCTTGTGAATAAAGTAAAGGAAACATTGTAATTTACTTACATTCATTCTCCATGTCTAGTTTTATCTTATTATCTATATCATGTTTTCTTGTTTGAAAAAAATATACTATAGCAATGGTGGTGTTTTATGCTGAAAAAATACTGATGCAGAGATGTAGGAGATCCTTACCTGAAAAAGCTCTGTCTCTTGCTTGGTTTGTTCCAGTTCGGGACCCCCATTTCTATGGACTTCTTGTTTATCTGTGATGTTTTTTCCTTCTGAGAATGTAATCACTCTTAAGTAAGAAAAACAGTGTTGTGAAAACCCTCTGAAGTTCCATGAAAATACAGTTGTAAAAAACTCCTCTAAAGAAAATTTAGTTGTGTCCTTTATTATAGTTCTAGCTTGAAATAATTCAAATATGTAAGCAAATAGTAGACACTTTAAATAGCATTTCTGAAAATTGAAATGTAGCTGCATTTTTAAAATATACCCCAGTTGGTCCCCGAACCTTGATGGTATTTATCCTAGAACTGGACTTAAAATACTTGAACAGTTCTTTTGGATAGCTCTTCTTTGATGGTTCCCACAGAGCCAAGGATTCTTCAGCATAGCTTCTTTCTTTCTCTATTTTTTCCACTTCTGTGTCTCATATATCTGCTCAGGACTTGTCTACACAAGGTACCAGGGAAAATTTATGCAAATCAACTAAATGTAGGAATTTGAAGAGGGCAGCTTAAATCCCACCAAGTCCCTGTGTGCACTATCCCATTCATAATTAAAGTGGCCTCCAGTGAATTCAGTTTAATTCACTTCGAAGGCAAGATGAGCCAAACCAAATTAAGGCCAGCATTTTATTCACAGATGAAAGTGTTTGCAAAGGAATTTAATGGACATAGACAAATCCAGTTACATTAACTAAGTTAATTTTCCTGAGTTCCATTGTGTAACTCAGGAAACCTTGGTAATAATGTCTGATTTGAGCTTTTACTTTTCTTCTTTCTTGTTCTTCTCCTTTTGTTCCTATTACTCTGATATTTTAAGACTTGAGAAGGTAGATGCCCCCCACCAAATGCTGTCTTGTAATTTTACTGTGTTTTGAGAGTCCACATTTTAACATATGAATGCCCCACTTTGCCATCAGGTCTAGTTCACAGCTACTTTTTGTTTAGGCAATTACCATCGATCTGTCTTCTTCAACTAATGCCTTTTAATCCAGTTAGCAGAAAAAATACCACCTCCACTTTCTTAAGTGACCTGCATTAACTACCACTTCCCTTAAAGCTGCTGTTCTCCTCCTAAACAAATCTTCTCTACTGAACTTGATTGTTTATTATAGATTTTTGCTTAATAGTTTAACCTAATAAAGAGTCATTTAATTTAATAATATTGTCAAGATTGTAGAATTATGGCATTTCCCATCAATTGTGGCCTGTCAGAAAGAATTACTTTCAAAGTCTCAAACTGTGCACAAAGAGGGTCTTTCTGCCTTCACAGCCAGTCCAAGCAGCAGGAACACTGCACCCAGGAGTGGCTGCATCTTTGTCCATTGCCAGAGCAGCTGAGAGCCAGCAGTGATGTTAAGCAGGCCCTGAGCTCTGTCACACTGCAGGGACATAAAAACAGCCTGGGAGGAACTGGTTTAATGCAATTGCTGGGTGTCTCTCCATTGGTTTCCCAGAGCACCAAGACTGTGCATCTTATTGATGGTGCTTATTTCCTCCTTTCTTTGAAAATTAGGAAAGTGAAAGATCTTAGGTGCAGCTTAGTCATTCTGTCTTCCTGAGGATTTGTCCAGTGTGTGCTGTTTTCTCTCTGTTCCTCACTTCGGATTTGTCAGCTGTGTCTGTTCTGGATGCATGGGATTTGTTTTAACATGGTTGCTTTTGCTCCATTAGTTAGCCCTGTGCATCTTTTTAAGCTTCTTAAGAAAAAAAAATAGTTCATATCATTTAACTGGGTGAAGCTATTTCATTTTGAAGAAGTTAAATTTAGATTCAGGTGAAGACTGTTTACTTCCAAGTATGGCTCAGCTTTGAGAGAGAGGTACTTTAAGGAGAAGAGAAGATCAAATGTAACTGAGATTGTACTAAACTGATTTCAAGTCCTATTAGCCCATCTTAACATTTCAAAGTAATCAGTATCTCCTCTTTGAATACTTTTTAAATGCATTTTCTTATAATATACAACAAATTATCCAATTTCACTGCCTCTCGTATTTCCACTGTATAAATAAGAAATTATTTAGGGAAGAAGTTTGGCCAGAAAGTGAGTGAAAACCAAAGTCTTCCTGTATTTTGATGGTCAAGATGTTTCAATTTCCATTCAGTTCAGAGTTTGTGTATTGTGTGTGACCCATTTGAAATGAAAACTGCAGGTGTCTGTGTGTGTCTGTGGTGTTACCCACAGGAGGGGAGTGGTGCTCGTGGACAGGTGGTGTGAGGTGAATGATTGTGTTAGATCTGCTCCATGTGTATTTAAAGTGTAAGTTGTGTTAATGCTTTGACAAGCCTTCGAGAGCAAAGGTGGTGCTGATGGTTCCTTAGGTGACGAGAGACCAAATCCAACTGGGGAGAGCAGTGGGTCTGAGAGCCACCTGCCTTCTGAGTCAGGGCCTCCTTTAGAATTTATAATTTATTTTCTTTTTTGCTTACTTTTTACACTTCCATCTGGGTGGGTTTTCACAGCTGATAGTAGTTTTCTGGTAAAGATAATATTTTTAAGACTTTTTCTATTGGGTTTTGTTCTTGTTGGTTTGTTTGTTTGTTTGAATCTAAATTCTAGAGGGCTGAGCAAACAACTTCCGTGGGGAAAAACCAGCGTTAGTTCAAATGTATCCAGAGAGGATCCTGCAAACTCTGCTCTTTGCTTCCAGAGTGTGGATTCCATGAGGTAATTTTGAGGTGATGGTGATGTCATAAATGCAGAGATCAGTCTTGTCTTTTGCTCTTAGAAGGATGTCTTTTTTTACTGTTGAAAATACTGAAGTAACGCTGATCCTGAGACAACTCATGAATTGGCTTCTCCAAGCTGATATGCACTTCAGCTCCCCAAACTTATGAGCACTCCAGCCCCCACACAGTGACTGTACTTGAGTGCCCAGCTGGTGCATTTTAAATTAACACTCATTATACTACTGAGTCACTTCTGGTGGTGATCTGGAATGCACCAATGCTTTGTATCATCCCTGGCAGGTTCCTTTTCTTTGATCCATATGTTTCCGTCCTGCTGGCTAAGATTAACTTCATTCTTTCTTGTAGTCACTAAAGAAATTAGTTGTATTCAGTTTCTGGTGATCTTTTTGTACAGATTAGTACTGTTGAGTACAGTGCATCTAAGTATGAGTGTTTGTTAAAAATAAAAGTAGCATTTTTGTCCTGCATTTGCATTGGAACAGATTCAGTTGAGACACAGCTTAGATGTCAAATTTCGCCATAATCCATTAAGGTAGTTCTCTTCCCAAAATGTCTGCATCCCTTTTTAACTAGTCGCCTCAATATTTCCAGCTTTCCTTCTGTTCCTGTATCTTCATTATGATTACATTTTAGAAGTGTTGCCCTTGCGCAGAGGTGATCCAGTGCAGTTTGTGGTCCTTCACTGGACTCACTCCAATATGTCCATGTCTTTCTTGTGTTGCGGATCCAGAAATGGACATAATATTCCAGACGAGCCTCACCAGGGCTGAATAGAGAGGAAAAGATCACCTCCCCTGCTATCCTCGTGTGGCCCAAACATAATGATACAGCTGTATAAATAGTATAAAGGCATGAATGTACAAGCGGTGTGAAACATGCAGTGGTAAAATGTAGAGGCCAGAAGAGTGTGAAAGTGGGTAGGATCAGCAGCAGTGTAATCTACCTTCGTCCTGAAAAACATGGACTAGTGTAACCACAGAGCACAGGTCTGATGAGCAGCTGTGAGGGAGCTCAAGCTGTTTAGTCTGGAGAAAAGGGGGCTGAGGGGCACCTTATTGCTCTGGCCTGAAAGGCTGTGGTGAGATGGGTGTTAGTCTCTTCTCCCAGGTAACGGTGGCAGGATGAGAGGAAATGGCCTCAAGTAGCACCAGGGGAGATTTAGATTGGATATTAGGAAAATATTCTTTTACGGAAGGGTTGTGAAACACTGGAACAGACTGCTCAGGGAAGTGGTGGAGTCACCACCCCTAGAAGTGTTTGAAAAATGTGTGGATATGGCATTTGCAGACATGGTTCACTGATGAACTTGATGTTGGTGCTGGGCTGACCATTGGACTTGATGGTCTTGTTAATCAATATGCAACTTTTGGATGGCTGGGCTGAAGCCAGTTGTATGAGGTTCAACAAGGCCAGATGCCGGCTCCTGCCCTTGGCTCACACCAACCCCTGCAGTGCCACAGGCTGGGGCAGAGGGGCTGGAAGCTGCAAAAGGCCCTGGGGGTGCAGGTCAACAGCAGCTGAACATGAGCCGGGTGTGCCCAGGTGGCCAAGAAGGGCAGTGGCACCTGGCCTGTACCAGCCATGGTGTGTCCAGCAGGACCAGGGCAGTGATTGTCCCACAGTACTGGGCCCGGTGAGGCCACACCTCGAGTGCTGTGTCCAGTTCTGGGCCTCTCCTAACAAGAAGGACACTGAGGTGCTGGAGCAGATCTAGAGAAGGGCAATGAAGCTGGGGAAGGGTGTAGACAGTAAGTCCTGCAAGAAATGGCTAGGGGAGCTGGGGGTGGTGAACTGGAGGAGGCTCATGGGTGACCTTATCACTCTCTACAACTCCCTTACAGGAGGGTGTAGCGAGGTGGGGGTCAGGCTCTTCTCCCAGGCAACAGTGACTGGACGAGAGCACATGGCTTTAACCAGGGCAGGTTCTGGTTGGACATCAGGAGGAATTTCTTCGTGAAAATTGGAGTGGGCTGCTCCGGGAGGTGGTGGAGTCACTGTCCCTGAGGTGTTTAAGGAAAGACTGGACGTGGCACTTACTGCCATGGTCTGGTTGACAAGGTAGTGTTAGGTCATAGGTTGGATTTGATCATCTCAGAGGTCTTTTCCAGCCTAATTGATTCTGTGATTTTGTGATCTTAAAGGTCTCTTCCAACTGTAACAATTCTATGATTCTGTGATTTTATATCCTGCAAACTTTTAGTGTGTTGGACTAAGTTGGGTTCAGTGGCCTCCTGGATGAGGCTGAGAAGGACCCCACCCTCCTGGGCAGAAGGTAAATGATGTTTGCATTGTAGCAGGGATAAGAAAATGGCAGAAAAAGGCAATTTCTAAGAAAACAAAGGCATTCCATTTTTAAGGCTAAGTATAACCAGGTAATTACACATGAAGTAGGAAAGAACTATTTGTCATGTGGGGGACAGTGAAATTAATTGGTTTCCAATTTCTTTCACAGTTTATTTCCCTGTAGCTGTGGTGCAACCAAGAGCCAACCAACATCATCTGCTGCCAATAGAAAATCTCCATGCCAGTCCTTACCCTTGGCACGAGGTAAAGTTGCAACTGAGCCTGTGAGGAATCAACAAGAAAAATCCAATTCATGCTCAAAGGTAAACTTTGACCAATGAATAACAAGCATGAAAGTAAAACATATGCTTTTCCTTACATTGTGTATTGTTTAATTTCATCCTGTTTTCTTTGCTTTGCACTATTTCTGCAGCAGTGCAGGCAGGGTTGCAGTATGGAAATACCCTTAGGATATCTGTGGTTTAAGTTTCAGCTGTTTTAATAGCTTGCCTAGCATCAACTCCTCTTGTAGTGCCTGCTTTAATATCTACTTTATGTTTATAAAGAGCATTGCGTAGAAGGAGGAGGTTCCTGTTTTCAGGAACAAAATGTAGATGCAAAATGCAGTAGAGCAGATATATTTTTGTTAGCTGTGGATTTGGCAAGAAAAATTCCCATGCCAGACATTGTCACATTTCACTTGGGGCAAAACATGATCTGCTTCCTAACAGGTCCCTGGGTGATCGTGCCCCCAGGAGAGCACCCTGGTAAGATTGTCCCCCACAGACAGCTCATAAACACAGTAAAAACTGTTCAGCAGCTACAACACTGGTCACCAATAGAAGAAAATAAAACAAATAAACTTCGTAAATTACTGTAACATCAGCTGTGTCCCCTCCCAGCCTCTTGCCGACCCCAGCCTATTCACTGTGGAGGCAGAGTAGGAAACTGAGGCAGCCTGTTTGTTTGGCTGTGTAAGCTCTGCTCACTGATAATAAAATACTAATGTATTATCAACACTGGGTTAGCCACAGTTCTAGAAAGGGAACGAAGAAAATTAACTCCATCCTAGCCAGACCCAGCACAGCAGAGAATCTATAAATTACAGAAGCTATATTGACAAGGCAAATAAAAGAACAAATCCTAAGCTCTGCTGTGTGTGTGTTAGTATTAGTAAGGCAAAAGAGCTGTAGACATTTAAATCCTTGCTAAACTTCAGTTTATGAGCAGTACAATGATATGGTGATTGTGGTTTTAATAAACCAATCTTGTGTTTAGCTGAATTGGAGTCAAGTTGCAAAGCTATTTATGAGCTGCATGTAAGAAAAATCAATAAAATATGAAATATTAAGATAGAGAAAACCTTCCAGTATGAGTGATCAGCAGCTCTAGGCTAAGGCAGAGATGGATGACAAATGCTGTTTATTTTAATATGCTGTAATTTGTATGATTTAGCTTTTTTAATAGTCTTGTTTGGGGAATAGAGGAAAAATGTGGTTTACGTCACCTGGGAGTATATTCTAAACCCTGTTCCTTTTTCTCCTTGGCAGATGGAGACCTTTTAGCCAGCCAGTGAATCCAACTGCTGCTGCATGTCTGGCAGCACCTCTGAATGATCACATGACTCTTGATATGGATGCAGTCCTGTCAGACTTTGTTCGGTCCACAGGGGCAGAACCAGGTCTGGCAAGAGACTTACTAGAAGGTAAACTTTTGGGATACAACCATTTCCTGTGTTCACTGCTTGCTTAAACCAAGAACCAGTCATAACAAGGGAGCTCTGGTCTGTGGAAAAAAATATTTCTTAGTATTTTTACCAAGTCCACTCTTGTAATAAGCTGACCGTAGATTATACTAAGGCAGGTGTTTTTAACAAAAGTCTTAAAAACTTCTTAGTATTAGATTGCTGTGTTTAAAGTTATTAAGAGTCAAGCCCTAAATGTTTATGTGCCAGGGAGAGAAGGGAGGAGACTTCAGAATTTTCATATTCAGCTGCCTGAAAGTAGTTGTAAAAGTTTCTCAGGTCACTGTGTTTAGTCTGAAGTTGAGTCTGAAAGGGACTTACTGTACAGTGATAGACACACCAGAGGTATTTTTGGGTCCCAGTGGTTAATATGCATGCCTGAACTTCACAGCATGGGAGTCAAGTGGCTGGGTTGAAAAACAACTACAAGAAGCTGTATCAGAAAAATAACTGTCTATTTATTTATTTTGTTGTAGTTGTTTTAGGTTTATAGGCTTAAAAGTGGAAAGACGCCATTGATATTTGAGGGCATTTCGTAATAGTAGGGTTTGTTCATTTCTTCTCATGTGGGCTGACAATAATTGTGAAAATGGGAGGTTGGAAATAAGTAGATGATATCTGTAAATTGCAAGGTGCTTCTGCGGGCTTGAAAGTTCCATACTGGACTTGCTGCCTGAGAGGTTTGGGGTTTGGTTTATTTTTTTATCTTAATGTGCTCTAAGAAATTGTGTTAAAGTAACTACTGAACAGCTACAGCGGACCTAAAAGTATACCTCATGTTATGTATCTCCTTTTTGCAATAGCTGTTTGACTTTATGTATGCTGAAAGCTTTTCATTTTGTGGTAAGTTCTTTCTTCACTCTGGGCTTTTCAGTAATAAGGCATAATAGATTATTAACACAGAGATGCACACACTTCTGCAGCATTTCCCAAGTCATCTGATACATGAAATAAAACCTTGGAATACCTAGCAAGGAATATTAGCATAGGCTTGCTATATTTAAGAGCCCTCTGCTTTGTCTGACTGGTTTGATCAACCTGTCATTCTCGCCTAGAGTCTGTCTTAGTCCGATGGTCTTCTAGAAAAAGAACAGGAGAAGATTTTTCTCAGCTGTATCAGGACAGATTGTCAGTTATTGTGCTGATAGAACATTGCCAAAATTTGAAAGGGTTCCTACATATCAGTGGTCTTTCAGAAGAGTTACTTACCTTGTTTTCCTTTCTATAAAGAGCAATGCTTTCAAATAAATATCAAATAGAGTTTCTCTGTGTTGTACTTCTCATTTCTGTAGATGAATAGATTCACATTGAATGTACTAACAAAGAAATAAGCAATAAACAATCTAATTATTCTGACAGGCTAATAGACATATGCATCTGCCCCAAATTATTTCCTCCTACACAGGAATTTCTCAAAGTAAAAGGAATTGTTGCTAGTTCTGAACAAGATGTGCTCAGAGAAACATTTCAGCACTTGTAGCTGTAGCTACATTTGGTGTAACAGCTTCTAACACTGGTCGTGTCTTGTGCTGGGAGACAGTAATTGATGGAGTGGTTTCTCATTTGTTTGAAAAAGACACACCAGGGACTGCCACCCTCACAGCATTTTGACTGTCTTTTGTAGTTGTCACAGCGTGTCAGTTCTCTGTGAGCAGCACCGAAACCCATGAAGTAGTTTCTTAACAATAGTATAAACAATATTCAGAAGAACAGCCCCCCACCCCATGGTGCACAGGCTGTAGTCAGTGCCTTGCACCTGGCCTTGGAAGGATGATGTCCGTAGTTACAATCAAACTTTGAGAACAAGTGTGCGCAAATACTTCCCAGAAATTTCAAGGTTTGGTTGTTTGTAGCCCTAAAAATGACTGTCATAGTGAACTTGGAGCCAAAAAAAGCTTGTGTAGATCCTCATTTCCTTGTAATCACAAGTTTTGGTCAGATATTCTATGACCCCATAGCCCTTTGCACTTTCTGACCCGCTCAAAAATTCTATTTTTATGACTTGCTCAGACTGAATTTTCACATTATGCTCCTATGGAGTAACACCTCCTTTTCAGAGCCAATGCTGTTTCTTTTGTTCATCTTTGCGGGAAATTTCTTCAGGAAACTTCTTCAGTAGATAATCAATACCAATTTCTGCTTTCTTATCCAATTATTTTAACGTATTAATTGTTTTGCTTTGATTATGTCCTGCTAAACCCACAGCACAATTGTGCACAATACATGTTGTTTGTCCTGGCAACAAATGGATGAGTTAAACACACATGGACTGTTGTGCAAATAGCTAAAAAATCTATACATTGCATATAGATTTTCTGCATTGCCAGAAGCTGTCCTAAATGTTGGCTCAGTTGATGTTTCTATACTCTTGCCTATCCTGCTGGTAAAATCCCTGCAGCTTTCTTTTGCTGAGCTTTTTATTGAGCACAGCTGCTTGTCTCTCTATCTCAGAAAACATTCTGCTGGTTGTGCTTGACATCTGTCTTTCAGAAAGTGCCCATTTTACTTTTGAAATGAAGAGGCAAAGAGATTAAAAAAAATAATAGTTATATAACATTTTCATGGCTGGTATCTGGTAAAAAAGTCTAATATTGGACTTCCATATTTATTAAGATGCTTACAGCTATTTAAAATTAATCATAAATTAATATTAATAAATTTCAATTACATATCATTAGCTGTGCCAATTCTATGTTAGTGGATTATACACACATGCTAAATAAACCATTTGTTCCTTAGAAATGTTATTTTCCAGCTTTGCTTTCATTTTTGGATGATTACTTACAGAATCTTTCATGTTTAGTTTCCTATCTCTTTGAGATGTTTCCCACTTCCTGAGGTTTTTACCTTGTTTATGTGCTCTCAAGAACTGAAAGCACTCTTGTGTATGTGAGGTGATGGAGAGTAGAAATTACATTTTGTGAACCTTCACTGGGTCTCCCTTTTCAACCTTTCATTCTCAGCCTTTGCTGATTTATATAAAAACAGGCTAAAATAAAAGCCCTCACTTGAGTGGTGAATATTGACAGAGCAGTTTGACAATAAATGTGACCCAGGTGAAAGAAACAACAGTCTCAGCAAAACAGTTTGAAAAGCAGCCCATGCTGGCAGACATGTGTATCCCTGCTTTGGGCAGGAGTGAATTCAGAAATGGGTCAGCCTCGTGTCACAGGGAAACAGGGAATCAGCTGCAAGACTCTCCAGATGTCACCTCTGTGCGTGCAAGGCACCTTCTAGTCACTGGGAAAACTCCTTTGCCTTGCTAAGCTTTGGGAATGTTCTTAAGCATAAACTGAGAGCTCTGCATGGTGAAGAATTGATTTCTCTTCAGCTGTGTAAGCTCCAACTTCCCCAATGTCCAGGAATGAGGAGGGCATGTCCCTTTCCCTCCTGGACAGTCTGGGCTGGCACCTGGATTCTCTCACACATAGAATAGCAGTAATGCTGGTGGGTTTATGTATAATCTACGTAAAATGTGGCCTAAGGCAGAAAGAAAACCTTTAAAGAAAATAGTTTAATCTTTAAAACAAGTTGTGCTGTATGTGGTTTACAGTGCCAGGGCTGTAGGTGTGGATGAACTCAGAGATTACTGATAAATCCGGTAGAAAACAGCTCAGTTTTCAGGGAGCAAGCAGGTGTGCAGCCAGTGACCCCTGGAGTACAGGGGGAAGGCATAGGATGAAATACTTTAAAATGCTCACAGTGTAGGCAGCCATCAGGTACTGGAGGATTTGTGAAATAATAATAATAATAATACAAACTGATTCAAAAATAATATATTTAACTGAAAAGTTGCCCTTTGACTTGTATAAATGGTTTCATTTATTTATATAAATGATGTAGTATTTCACCATTATATAAAAATAACTGCTGTTTATTTCCAGCTGCAAACAGCACTTAATTGAGGGATACATAGCTGAACATGAACTCAGGAACTGGGAGATTGGCTTTCCAGTCATGAAGTGTGAGCAGTAAAAGTGACTGACCCCATGGAACAAGACAGAACTGCAGTACAGAGACATCTCCTCAAAGAACAATGTATATAAGCAGAATTCAAAGAAAAGCATGTAATTTATAGAGAGGGAGAGAGACATTTACAGTGCTGTCATGTGATTGAGTGTACAAAACTAACTCCCCAAAAATAGTCTCTTATTCTCCTCTCCCTCAGATGGTTCCTTTTTTAGTTCTCTTGTGGAAGGCTTGGCAATGGGAAGAGGAAGCTGAGCTGCTACCAATATCTCATTAAACAGGGAGTAAAACTGTCATTTCCAGCTGCCTGTTCAGTTTGGAGTGACTTTGCATTCTAGCAGAAAACGAGGCATGTGTTAACAAAATGGCCTTGCTGTATTATTTTCCTTTGAGAACATAGATCAAAATTAAATCTTGTTTTAGAGCATATGGTCTAATTTTATCCTAGTTTTATATATTAGTTTTTCAGAAGGAAAAAAGCTGGTCTGGAGTTCTTCATACCTTTTCCCTGTAAATATTTGTTAATCTACTTCATGCCAAACAGGAAGAAGTGCCTGCATTTAAACTGAACTTGAGGATTGCTTTATTAGCAGCTGGTTTGTAAAAACAGACTTCTTTGCATTAGCCTGGGGTGCTCCTGTATTGCCTTCAAGTTGCACTTGCAACATTTCGTAGATACTGTCTGGATAACTCAGTGCCTTCCTCAGATTATTCTTCTCCAGCTGAAGTTAACTTGTTGCCCACTCAGTTGATGTTGTCCCCTAATGGCTGTATTCCATTGGGTCCATTGGTCCTGTTTCACTCTAGGCAGTATTTCCTGTTCCTTTTAACGTTTCCTTTGCTGGAGTCCTGTCTATACATGTTGTTGCTGCAAGCTGCCTTTCATTGTGGTTCTTACTATTTAGATCTTTCCTAGTTCCCCATCTCGAATCGCATCCTTTCCAGCATTTTATTTATCATTAAATCAGGAATTTCTGGTGACCTTTCAAATGTTCTTTTTAACATATTGGAGTAGGTGGATATTTGAAAGCTTGCGGGGGGGAAACTGTGTAATAGTTGTGTATTTGCTCTTCCTACTAATTAATGATAAAATGCTCTTGGTTTTCATTATATCTGATTTAAGAAGTGAAAGACGATAGGTTTATTAACTGTTACAACCCCACTAAGCTATAATGTTTTAGCCAAAACAGTACAAAGCAAAAAACCCAAAGACTAAATAATATCATGTTGCTCTGGGGTTACAGCACTGGAGAATGCTCTTGTGAGACCCCACCTGGAGTGCTGCATCCAGCTTTGCTCCCCCAATGGACTTCTCAGGACGCATCCAGAGGAGGCCATGAAGATGCTCAGGGGGCTGGAGCACCTTTGCTCTGACACCCTTGGGCTGTTGGGGAAGAGAAGGCTCTGGGAAGACCTTAGAGCACCTTCCAATACCTAAAGGGGCTCCAAGAGAGCTGGAGAGGGGCTTTTGACAAGAGCGTGAGAGTGATAGCACAAGGGGGAATGGCTTCAAACTGAAAGAGGACAGGGTTAGATTAGATATTGGGAAGAAACTCTTCCCTGTGAGGGTGGTGAGACCCTGGCACAGGTTGTCCAGAGAAGTTGTAGATGCCCCATCCCTGGAAGTGTCCAGGGCCAAGTTGGACGGAGCTTGGAGCAACCTGGCCCCATGGAAGGTGTTCCTGCCCATGGCAGGGGGTTGGAATGGGATGATCTTTAAGGTCCCTTCCAACCTAAACCATTCTTTGAGTCTATAATTTTGAATGCTTCCAAGGTGAATTCTAGTTGTGCTGTTCTTTAGCATTTTGTTTATTAACCCTCTGCTAATCTAGTTTGAGGTGGTAAGGCAAAAATGGGTAAGTGGCTTCTTAGACCGTATATTGTTTTATCTAAATCTTTGGTTTTTCTTCAGGCTCATGATGCCTCCTGTTGTTATTCAAGCAACCATTATTTAGGGCAGAAACTTCACAGAGTAGCTGTGTTTATTTCTGAATTTCCTTTTTATGTAGGCGTCTGCTATCTCTGACATTAAAACATCAGTACCAGCCTTCAGCCACAGTGTATCTTCTATTCCTTACTCACCTGCACTTTTTTTTTTTTTGGTGTTTTGTTGTTTTTCTTCCAAACAAGAAGGACTTGGTTTTAAAGCAGAGACCTTTGAGTGCTGTTAAATTTCACACCTGCTGACTCACATGTAGCACATGTAGCTTTCAGGAAGCAATTGCTCAGTAAGAGTGTTCTTTCTGTTCAGTCAGTGAATTGATTTGGTTCCAGCACCCTGATCATGATTTCTCTACCTGTGTTTTCTAACCAGTTTTGTGCTGCCCCAGCTTTTTTGCTGACTGATGTTCTCTGGCCATTCAAAACTGGAAGCCTTTCCTTCAAACCTATCAAGTTGTTACTGATACAGAGCTGCCAGTGACTTGTCATCTGATGTGATTGTGTGCACTGAAATAATGTTGTTATGCCTCTGAAATGCCTTTTTAAATACAATAATATGTCATATAAACAAAGAAGCAGTCAGTGACCGAGGTGCATCAGATAAGTAACAGTGAAACAAAAATAGCAGGCAGTCTAAAAAACAGTCTTGTGTTGGTTTTGTCTGTCAAATTGCAACAGAAGCTTTTACTTGACTTAATTGATGAAACGATGCAAAATAAAGTAATTGCCTGTTACTTATCCTTCAGGCATAACCTCTGTGGGGGTAGGAAAGATTGGCCCTTTCTCTTGGGTGCCTGTGCAGGAGATGGCAAAGAAAATGAGAGATGTGACAGAGAAGGGAGTTGTGTGAGGAGCAGGGTCTGGGAGATGGCAGAGAAGAGCATGGGAGACACATACAAACAGAACTTAGGAGAAGACTTCCTCTTTCCCTTGCCTAGGGGCCAGAGGGACTCTGTGCAGTCTGCTCCAAACCAGGAGGCCAATGCCACTTGTTGGACAAGGGGCAAGACTGGAAGGAGGGACCTGCCCCACAGGCTTTGGGTGGGAGGATGTGTTTGTTTTCCAGGTTATATGAATTTATTTTTGTCATTTCTAACCCAGCATAAATCAGGGGTTTTTTTGTCTCTCAAAATTTGCTTTGTAATGTAGTAAGATACAGTTTTAGAAATTCAAAAGCTTTTAGTATGCAAAGTTTAAAGGAGGAGAGCTAGGCAGTGTTAGTTCTGTTAATCTCCACAACCACAAACCCCACTAATTTCCTCAGTAACTTCCAGCTGAAACTTTCTCACCTACCCTGTCACACTGATAGAAATCCTTGTTCAGATCATCTGCTCTGGACATCTCTGAATTTAATAATCTTCCTGATTTGTTCCCAGCTTGTCTCTTGCTTCTGCAGTATGCTCCTGTGCTCCCAATCACATCAGATTTTTTATTAGATTTGTTAATTTTTTAAAAGTTTTTTTGCACTGCATTAAATTTTTGTGCCTCTTTATATTTCTTCACTCTGTGTCTTTTATAAAACCCTTAGTTTTGTTCTCTCTTCCTTTCCTCTAACTCTTTGCTGCCTCCAGTTTCCTTTACTTTCATTTAGGATTTTTCTTTGCCAGTTCTCCCAAGCTGATGAATTATCTTCTTTTTTTATGGGCAATGGGGGAAAACAAAATATTTGTCATTTGTATTTCCTTGTGAAAGTGTAAACTAAATGGGGCAAAGGGGGAAACCTTCCATCTTCCCAGTGGAGAGGGTAGCTGGGAACACTTACGCTGGTCAGTGAGGGTGGCTAATTTTCAAAAACACTACTTCATGGAGATGGAAAGGTCCTTAATATGTTCTTTAATTTGGTTGAATGTTTTTCTTGTATTTCAATGCTTGGAGGCTCCAGCAAATTTAGGGAAAGTGAGTCCAATAATAATTTCCTGTGTTGGTTCTTTGAAGTTTAGGGCTTTGGTGCTGAATTGGTGCTTCTGTTCTGGAGATGGGGACAACTCCAGGGACATGGAGAGATTTGAAAATAAAATATTTCTGTGTTAGATATAGAAATTTTAATTTTTGTAAGGTTTCAAGTCAATATTAGAAGTTCAGTTGCTACAATGTACCATGGAGCGTAACTCAAGAGTCGCTGTGCAATCCAGTTTTAAATGCAACACACTGTGAGCCTGCTTTCTGAAGGCTCAATGTAATTTTTATGACAGAGCTTTTATATAAGATGATTGCATTTGGTTTAAAACTGAGGCCAGCGGGATTTCTGTGAGTCTGCTCATTTTCTGCTTTCCTCTTACATACATCAAAGCCTAGTCACACAGCAGCCACTCCAGCACATGCACTGGGATTTTTGTTAGCTTCAGAATTTAAACATGAAAAAATCTTGAGCAGGTGACCTGCAGGGAACGCCCTGGGAAATGCTGTGTTCCACTGCTGCAGGTCTGGCACTCAGGGATCTGTACTCAATGAACCCAGGTTGTTCCTGGGGGTCACATAGCCCTGGGCTTGTAGCATTGCCAATACTAGATCTGCAGGAGCACCTCAATAATGTTTTGTTTAAAGCTACATTTCCTAGAATTATATTTATTGCCACCTTCACTTTTTCTTGAAAAAAAAAATTACTTTACTGTCTTTATGATTGAGAAGAAGAATTTAAAAATATGTTTAAAGTGCCTCTTAAAACCAGGACCAAAGAAAGGCAATTCTTGCTCCAAACACTGATTAGTTTTGGGAACACACTCATGGCTCTGCCTGTTTGGGTTGTGTAACTTGGTTGGGATGTATGAAAAGTTAGAGCAGAGCCCTGACTGGATCACAGCCATTCACTCTACGTGGGATTTTTAGTGAAAAAATGCTGGCAATGACTGAAGTGCTTGTTCCAGGATCTCTGACAATTTTCACTGAATTTACATTTTGTCCTACAGACTTTCTAATAGGAGATTACAGCATTACAGAACAATTCTTTATGGCTCACATGGTGGTTTATATTATGGTCTGCTCAGAATCTCGATAACATTCTTGCTCAATGATACCAATTCTCCTTTCACAATTTTCTTAGTACTTCAAAACCTGAGGTAGTTTAGCTCAACTCTGTAGGTAACAGCTGTTTGTGCTATTTTTTTCCTTCTTCAGTTAGGTTTTTGTTCTTCACATATATGACTATAACAGTAAAAGGCTTTCTTTTATCTGTTTAAAACTGCTTTGTACTATATTTAGCTTATCTCCTTCGTGTAAGCAAGTAAATTATCTTTAACTGCTACTCAGGTAATGTAGCTTCTCAAAGTACATTAAATGACAACCTTCTATGGTGTAATAAATCATGTATTAGTCAGAATCAGGTTACTTTTGAATTCCCAGGAAAAGTGCTTGTGGAGTGCTCTGAAAGTCTCATATAATTTGTAGGGTCTCTCTTGTTATTAAATATTTTAAATTTTCCAATTAGAAACAAGTACTGGGAGAATGGTGGACATCTCTGTATCTTAACTTAGCAGGATTGTTTTGAAAATAGCAGGCAGACATCTCAACATGTTTTTCATGATTTTTTGAGAATGACAAGTACCATTTCACCACCTGTACTACACAGACTTGTGCATCTCTGGATATTGGCCTGCGCTCTGTGGTTGCTGGCCAGAGCCATATGCTGAAGTGGAGGGTGGAAGCAAATCCTTCAGAGGATTCTGTGCTGACAGGTTCCATGAGCAGCTCACACAGACATGGAACCACACTGGCTGAGTCTCTCACTGCAGCCTGTGTTACAGAACACTGTCCTATATTATGTGCTTTCTAAAAGGCTTTTAAAATCTCAGAGAGCAAGTTCTCTCTCATGTATGAGATAAAGGGACCCAAAGTATTTTGTGTTTGCGTTCTAGCTGTTCTGCAAACGAAAGATAAAGTTTCTCACTCTTTTGGGCTATGATACTATCACGCTTGTCTTTGCATCATTGCTCCTAATTATTATTTATTATTAATTCAACCACACAAATGTAAATTATTGCTCCCTCTCAGTGGGATCTAGAGTGCGTCTTACATTGCTGATTTCTGGAGCCATTTGATTAGAATCTGAGCAAGGGAAGTCAGAAGTCCTGGCCTTGATCACCTCTTGTGATACAATATCATATATTTTGGGTTTGTGGATGAGAGGAGAGCAGTGGATGAAGGCTTTTACTCAACAGTAGCAGGCTTTGACACTTTTTCGCACAGTACTGCTGTGTTGGGATGCTACAGGCTGGGTGGGTGGGCCCCCAGGAGGGTGGTGGGGGTTGCTGCTCCCGAGACAGAGGTGAGCAGATGGTTCCTTTGCTGTTTTGCAGGCAAGAACTGGGACCTGACAGCAGCTTTGAATGACTATGAGCAGCTGCGGCAGGTGCACACGGCCAACCTGCCCCAGGTGTTCAACGAGGGCAGGTTTTACAAGCAGCAGGAGCCAGAGCAGCCTCCCCAGGTGACCAAGGCTGAGAGGCCCTGCCTGCAAAGGCAGGATGACATCGCCCAAGGTAAGAACTTCTCTGTGGGGTTTCAGGGGACGGGGAGGTCTCTGACCTGTCTGCCTGGGAGCTGTGCTTGGCTGCAGAGAGTGGGAGGCCGTGTGCCAGCAGCCTGTGAGCCGTGTCATTGTCACAGGGCTCAGAGATGCTTCTAGACCCCGTTTTTCATGTTTTGGTGGTTGTGATCTCTGCCTCACTTCTGCAAGTAGTTTTTTTAATGTGTGATTAAAGTACAAAATATGTTATCCCCAAGCAGTCTTGTGGTACTTATGAAAGGAGTTAATTAGAGGGTGTCACAGACCACTGTTGTATGTAGTTTTCCATGCTTATTGAAACAAACAAACAAAAAGGTTTAAAAATCTGTATTTCACTCTTTGCATTCTTACTCACAGTATGTGAATAGGATGTATGAAGACTATGAATAACTTTCAGCTTTAAAATTTCATTCTTTTATGGTTCCACAGAAACTGCCTCCTATCCCCTGCTGAATAGAAATTGAAACCTTAAGAGAAATTAGTCAACTACCTCTAACAGTTAATTTCCAGTACAAGATGATAAGCATTAGAATTTGCTTTTTTGTTTGCAGACCTCTTATGGGTTTTATTTCAGCTTTCTCTCTTGATTGTTGGATTGCATTTTTTTTCTGTGAATTTCACAAGAAGCTGTAGTTTGCACCAAAATAAATCTGCAGGTCTGACAGCTTGTCATGTAGGCAGGTAATAGCAGTGGCCTGGTGATGGTTTTCTATGCAGTGATTAAAAGGAACAGAAGGGCTTCCCTTCTCCTGCTGGCTCTTCCCTCCTATTAAACAGGAAATAGCATCAGTACTTTGGAGTTTCAGTAAAGCTCTTTAAAAATTGCTGACTTCCATCATAAGAAAAGCAACTATAATGCTTCTTATGACTCCTTAAAGCATTGAATACAAATAAAGAGAGGAGGAGCAGCACAGTTGATAAAACCGTGTCCCTTCATCCTCTTTGGGATACAGTTTGCACTGAAATGTCCGTTTGATATTTAGTGGGTGCAGTGAGTAGCGTGGGGTACATCTGGCTTTGACCAGCTGGACTGACAGGAACTTGGCTTAGTGTGTAGCTGAGAATCTCATGGTCAGAGAGCCACCACTGACTGACATGTGGAACTAGGGGTGTTCAGGAGGAGCAGAGAAGGGAAAGGAACACCTTGGTTTGCACCAAGGAGTGGAAGATGCAGCCAGAAGGGGAGGGCTGAGCTGTGCTGGGAGGGGTGATGGAGTGGTATCATCTGTCTGTCAGTAAATTTTTTTCCAATGAATCTTTGAAAACTTAAGATACATCAAGAAAATATTTTATAGGAATACTTGTCTTTTATATCTTGTTACTTTTACTGCTGGTCTGTTTTGCTAGAAGGAGAGTCAAGATCCTCTGACTTGCCAAAGGGATCTATAATAGGAACAAGCAATCTTTTACAGTAGAGAAATAACCTGAAAAAGGTAGCAAACAAGAAATGGAAAAAATTCCTAGTGAAAGGAATGTGCATTCACCAGCCTTGGCATTGCTGGCCTTTTATGCAGTGGTACAGGTTGTAACTTCTCTTTGCTTTCTCTACAGAAAAGCGCCTTTCCAGAGGGATTTCCCATGCCAGCTCAGCCATAGTCTCCCTTGCTCGCTCACATGTAGCAAATGACTGCAGCAATGAGCAGTTCCCTTTGGAGATGCCCATCTACACATTCCAGCTGCCAGACCTGAGCGTGTACAGCGAGGACTTCAGGAGCTTCATTGAGCGGGACTTAATCGAGCAGGCCACCATGGTTGCGTTGGAGCAAGCAGGTGGGTGACACCATGGGTGTCTGGCAGCAGGTGGGTGACACCATGGGTGTCTGGCAGCAGGTGAGTGAACACCTCAGGTGTCAGTAGGTGGCCAATCCAACATTTGGGTTGGCATTTCTAATCCTGCTTTGCTTCCGGAGCTTGCACATCCTGCCGGAGAAATAAAAGCCAGAGAGTAAAAGCAACTACTGTGTTCTTTGCCAAATGACACATACCCCAATCCTCTGTTTCCTTTAAAACATTACAGAAAAATGGTCAAATTTAGTTAATAAAACAAAGAAATTGGGAGAGGAAGGAAAGGACTGAGGGGGAAGTCATGCAATAGAGAAGAATGTGAGTCTGGATGGTCAGAGGGGGTTAGTACTTCCAGTTCTCATGAGGAAATTACATTGCAGTGACTGTGAAAGGAAACATCTTCAAGTTCTGTTGCAGCTTGAGAAAATAGTTTTTAGATATGTATTTTATGTATTTATTATTTTTTGTAATGAGAAACTACATAATTTTAAAGTAATACTTCAGTATTGCCATGGGGAAAAAAGTGTAGATATTTAAAATTAATGTTAATTCATATCTATTAGTAGTTTAAAGTTTTAAGCCGATTTTGAAGGATATGGAGAAATCTATTTAAAATTAGTATTGGTGCCTTATGAAACAGCAGGAGTGTTAATGAACCATGAAATGAACACATCTGTATATATATAGTGAAATGCCCAACCCTGGTGATATAAAAGAGTTATAAAATCAGATTTCATGGTTGCTTGTGGGATATGGAATAGACAGTTGCTTTTTGTGTGTGTGGATTGCTCTACTGGCTTGTGTAACACTCTGGATTGATCTGAGATTCATTCTCTAACCCTGGTGCCCTGTGTGAGCCCAAACTCATATAAAGTGCACTGAGATAAAGTGCATCTCCGGTTTGAGGCAGGAGCTTTGCTCGTGTGGTGTCCCACGAGTACTAACGAGGTGTTGTCATGTGCTCTTTTTTGGCTTTGGTAATTGAAAAGCCAGACATACTTAGATAATAGCCTCAAACAGTAAACACTTAAGGAAACAGAAACAAAACCTACAAACAACCAAAAGAACCCCAAGCAGTGTTCAGAAGGCCTTTTTCTGGGAGAAATAGCAGTATAAAATAAGGTAGGAATGCTACCAGGCAACTATGAAGCTTGAAAACTGCAAGTCACCTCTCGAGAAAGTATCTCCAGTTTCTCTAAGAACTAGCTAACCCAAGGAGGACAGGGAAAAAATAGGGTGGTTCTTCCTCTGGCAGCTCTGCCAAACCCTCTGAATTCCATAGGGATATCAGAAGATACCTTGTACAGTACCACTGTTGACCTACCTACTTCAGTGCAATTACAGCCTTTAGAGTCTAGTATGAACTAGAGGATCACAGAGGCTTTCTGACCTTAAAATCAGAGACTATGTGAATTTAGAGCTGACATCCTCTAATCCATACAGAGCTGGCTGGCTTTGAACTTGAAATGGCTGCAGAAACCACCGAATTTGCTGCCTCTTAGCATTCCTCTCTCAAATCTCTCTGAAAATTAGAATAAAGCATTTATTCTTTTCTTCACATTAATTAGGGCAGTAACTTGACACACACTGGAAAAGTCCCTTCATCCCCAGAGCCTCTGGCATCCTGGAAAGGAGGGGGTTTGACCATTTGAAGTACTCATGGTTTTGATCACAGGTATCCTTGTAGCCTACACAGACTGTTTACTTTGTGAGCATTTCATTCAAATAACCTGGAACTTCCTGGGAAACACTTCTGCGTTTCAAGTAAGTTAAACAGATCGAACAGTTTGCTTAAGAAAATCATGTAAGGCTTCATATAAACAAAGTTTTTGTCTTTGTATTAGATGTAAAGATACTCAGTTTCGTGCCTATTTAATTTATTTTATTTTATTTGTTGTACAAAATGAAGAGAGTGAATTAATAGGAAAGCCACATAGTATTAGACTTTTTATTGTCTCCTATCAACAGTTTGACTATGGTTTGGTCAGTGACATAAAAACACTAAAAGACAAGGTGCATTCCCTGCAAAGAGCCTAAAATCTATTTCAAATATTTCATTTCTATTTCAGTTTTCTATTTCAAACCCCATGAAGGACAGTAGCTTCTGCAGCTGAGGTTGGGGATGTTGTTAAAGGAAGAGAGGAGTGTGCTTGGGTATAATGCCATGAATTTCAAGCTGATTAGGCAAAAGGAGGAGGAAATTTGCTAGGAACTAACAGCTTACTACTCCCAAAGCCTGGATTGGGAGAGCAGAATTGCCACTAACAGTGTCACACATGGGTTTGGAAGTGGCCATATGAGCTGCGTGTCTGTAAAAGCCTGTAAGGTTGTTATGTTCTTTTTTTTTAATATGCTTAAACTCATGCTACTGTGATATCTATATGTGACAGAATGTCCTGGTTACATCCTATCTGTGTGGAAACTCAGAACAAAATTCCCGATTTCCTGCAAAGTGCTGTGTGAGATGATAAAGGAAAGGCCCAGAGAAAGGCTATATGATTTACTTACTCCCCACTGCTGCAATGTATTATTTGCTCCTTAATGTGATTGCTTTCCAAATACTCCTCTGAAAGGACAAAATGCATCACATTCATAAAAACATTTTGAGGTTTTGTCCATCTTATAAACTCAGCTGTTGATTATTGCCAGAATTGGAATGAGGTCAGCCTGTAAGTAATGGGCAGACTGATCTCTGTGAGCTCTGGCAGTAATCATTGTGGTTCTTCAACAGAGGATGGCTCGAGGTACTGAGAATATTAAATGAAGTCTGTGTGAAAGCAATTTTATAATTCTAAATATTTTGCTGCAGCAAGTTGATTTTCATTATAGACACATGCTCCCCTGTGTGTTGTTAATGTGTGGGTTGACACAAAGAGAGATATTATGAAAACTTCTGCTGTACTGAAGTACTGTGTTTTAAAAAACAGTACAGGCAGAGGAATGGCTGGTCTAACACAGTGTTCTTAACTAAAAGAAAAACCAATTCTATTGCAGTGCTGAAATATAATTCAATACAAAAAGTACAAGTATACTGTGTGAAAGTCCAAGAACTGTTTTCCTCCACTTTTCTTTCTGTCCTCATGTTTGTGTTTTCTGAGAAGCATTTTCTACAGCTACAGTCAAAGTAAATAGTAATATGCTGTTAAGCCTGGGTTTCATGGCCCCCAAACCAATCCACCAAAATTCTGGAAATACTTGATCTCAGTTTTCATTTAAACTCTGTTTTCCTGTTTTTTTCCCTAAAGGGATGCACTATAACCACTAGATTTTAAAAATGAAAATGCACCACTTTTTTGTTATAATCCAATAATAAACCCATATCTGCTATTTTTTCAGTCAGCCATAAGCTTTGTGATGTTAACCAAGCCCACAAATGCTTTTTGCAGAATGCACTTGACAGAAGATCACTTTTATAGAAACCTCCTGTTACTCAAAACATTCACAAACACCAGACTTTGACATTTATTACCAATAGGTGCTAGTTAATCTGCAAAGCAATGCCACTCATTATTTCCTTACCTAAGGTCTGTCTGTTTTTAGGTCTTCTAACTATGCTTTACACAGCACCTTGGTGTTACTTTTTGCTGAATATGATTCCACCAAAACATTCTGCTAAAAACAGGTGGCAAGTTGTCATTTCACAGACGCAGGAGTTGCTGAAAATGATCTTATTGCCAAAGGCTGTCTAATAGTGCTTTAAATTAAGCTTCTTTAATGCATATTTAATTTAGAACTCAATAAGCCTAGTCTGAGGTGTTGTGCATTTACAAACCAGCTACTAAAATCATTTGAGGATTACCAGATGTGCTTATTGATCTGCTATGCATCTTTGCAGTGTGGTACTCTTAACCTATTCTGACTAATTGCAATTTAATTCCATAGCTCTTAGTACCCAGCACAAGTAACTGGGGTACATAATAAATATTGCTACCCTATTTTTCCCATAATGTGTATTACCTGTCGTTACAAATAAACTTCAGTGTAATTTTGTAATGAAAACTTATTAATGGAGAGATGTTTATTTGTTGTTTGAACTTCCTTCTGTCTTGGGGGTTTAACTTTAAGTGCAAGACTGCCTGTACAAATATATAGATGCTATTTCCTCTCAGCTTCCCAGTCAAGAAACTGGGGGAGAAAAAGTCTGCCTGTTGCATTATTCATTCAATTATTCACTTGTGCATTACCCACAGACCTGCCAAGTCTTGGGAAATGTACCAGCTCTACTCACCCCTGTTAATCATCTGCTCTTCCTCATCCCCAGAGATGTTACACAATTACCCCCACTTGCTTTCTTTCTATTAGAAGTGCTCACACGACCTTTTAACCAAGACTTAACACTCCAGTTTGCTGCCACATGGCAACCTGTGTGCCAGGAATTACCCACGTTTAGTGTGGCCTTGGGCAGTGATAGTCTTCATGACTTATTTCTTCATCAAATATCTGTCTTCTTGTCAGGCTTTTCCATAACCCATTCTGGTTTGTAATCTGTAAAACATGCTGCACATAGCAATGATGGATAAGTGGTTCTCTAAGTATTCCCAAAAGAGAAAAGCCACGTTCTATACTACACCTCAGGCTATGCTTTGGTGTCATTTTAATTCTCTGGTAGTGTAGCTGTTGGTTTTAGTAGATCTAATAATGATTTACACTCTGGGAAATGAGAGGAGAATCAGCTGTTGAAACAATCCATCTGATTGAAACAATTTACTTAATAAACTTACCTTTATAGTAACATATCTTGATTACCACATACATATTACTTTTGTCTTTTGACAAAAGAAAAATTCCTTTATTCCCTTAATGCAATCTGTCATGTGTGTGTGGGAGGCCAATGTCGATTATGTTTAGGAACTGACAGCAAGACTCATAATGGTATTAAGGCAATAAACTCCTTGGAAATCCATCCCTGGATGCAGCATATGAGAATGGAAGATGCAAATTAATTAAAGGTGCTCTCTTCTTTTCCACATCCATGTAGAGAATAGTTTATCTGCCTCTTGTTTCTAATCTTTTCAGTTTTGACTTCTGACATTACATTGAAGCTTATTTGGTAAAGAGGACGTTCATGGTTACCCCTCCTCTGTGTTTGCCTGTGCAGAGCACTGGTCCTGTTCCAGGTTCCTCTCCCCCCTGTAACCAGAGTTTTCTTTCCAGGACGCCTCAACTGGTGGTCCACGGTGTGCACAAGCTGCAAGCGCCTGCTGCCCCTGGCGACAACAGGCGATGGAAACTGCCTCCTGCATGCTGCCTCTCTGGGTAAGGGACAGTCTGGGCAGGAAACCTACTGCCAGAAATATTCACTGCTCTTCTCTAGCCCCAGCCAAAGCTCAGAAACACGAGATGCAAAGATTTGCATTAAAAGTCTGGTTCTGCAGCAATATGTTCTTCACGTTTCACTGTAGTGTTGTTTCCCTCAAGCGTGCCTAAAGCAGGAAAGGAAAAGGTTTATCAGGATATAAAAGTATAACTGGAACAGTATCCAAACCCATGTGTCACAAACACCAGTGATTTGTATTTTCCTTATATTTTTCATGTTCCCAGCCTAACAGCTCTGGAACAGGCAAAATCCAGGTGCTTCTGCAGGATTGTCCTCATTATGCACGAGAATTTCATTCATTCTCTTGATTTTCTTCAGACAGCTCTCTGCTGTTTCAAGAATGCAGTGTTAAGCTATTATCTCTGTTAGTTCCTTGTAGAGTTTAAGCATATGTGAAACAGCATTTGGGGTGAATTAAAATAATTTCCAATTGATAAATTAATTGTTTATACAAGATTTTTGAAGTCTTTCTGCAAATCAGTAGAAACCTGTGAAGCTGAAGGTCTTTGATGTGCTTCCTATTATGAAGAAACTTAGATTTTGTTGCAGTTGCCAAAATCTTCTACCAGCAGTACTCCAAAAAGTGACTTTTTAAAAACACTGTGATTTTTAATATTTTGAAGACTCCTCTTGTTGAAAGAAGTAGTAAGGAAAGAGTTTTTGCTGTTTCCAAGGTTCCTTTTATCTTTGCCTACTTCATTTTGTATGTTAATTACTGCAAATGTGTGGAGTATTTTGACCTGAACCCAGCAGCTGGCAATGTGGTAACTGAAACATGGGCACAGGACTGGGGACAGCTCTGCTCTCTTTTGGTGTAGATTACTATTCCCAACCACATAAAGATGTTTCATTATCTTAAAATGAACTTGAAAGCCTGTGGCTGGTTGTATTTTTAGACTTTCTATTATCTTGAACACTTATCTCTTCATTTGGGTGTTGAAGCCAAAGGAAATTTCCTTCTGTGTAAGAGCTGGAGCCTTTGGGTGCCGGTACCGTCTGTGATTCCGAGAGGTGCCTGCAATGCTCATTAACATCTTTGTGCCTGCTGGCAACTGCAGCTAAAACCAACCTGTGCACTGAATATTCCATGGCTTGCAGCAAAGTTCGAGTTACATGCAAGCAAACACTGAACCAGCTCAAATCCTTGGTCATTCCTTAATCAAAGTTTAAAATGTGTTAGAACTCCCTTGTGTTGTTCATTAGCTTATTTACGTTGACTCTGTCTTTTAGAAACCTTAAAAACAGTGAGTGAATTATTTGCCAGGGAGAATCTTCAATTATGTATTAGCTATTTCTGTTTCACTGCAGCTTCTTTAAAACTGGATGTCATCTTGTGCTGCTTTAGGGATGTGGGGATTCCACGACCGGGACCTTGTTCTACGGAAAGCCCTCTATACTATGATGAGAAGTGGAGCTGAAAGGGAAGCACTGAAAAGAAGATGGAGATGGCAACAGACTCAGCAGAATAAGGAGGTCTGTATGGCCCAAAAACAGCCTTGTTAATATCATTTAGGGTTAAAAGCATTCTTCTGAAGTTTGCTGTGAAAGTTTTAATTCCTATCAAATTCCTTGTGCTGCCATTTTGCACGGGGAAAGAGGTAATTGTATCTAAAATTTCATATCAGAATGCAAATGTGTTTGTAGCTTTGTGGGTATAGAGTTTTGTGCCTAAAAAGTCTAGGATGAATTTGGAACCTGTGGAAAATTAAATGTATAATTTAGCTATCAAAAGCATTAAAAAATGAGTGGACGAAACCCACAAAGAGAGAGAACCCCATATAGGAAAGTTTTCCTAGAACCATGAATTAGGATTTTTAGAGCTGTGGCCAAATATTGAGTGGATGTTTTCTAACTAAAATCATCTCTAAATTTGGTTTTACTGTTGATTAAAAGCTGTACCTTCAGCATGTTATTATTTCCTGAAGATGTCTGTGCCTAGCAGTGGCTAGAAAAGCCTATTTCAGGAGTAATCCTGAAGGCAAACAAGTGAATGTGCTAACTGCACAGTTGGTAGTTTAGGTCCTTTTAATAAGTTAGTATTATTTCACCTGAGTAGAAATGTTGAACTATTAATGGTCCAAGATACTGAACCGAGTTATGTGTGAACTCAAGTTAGTTGTAAACACTGCTGCAAAGCTCTGCTTAGCTGTGTGTGAGCAGCGTGGTGACAGCATTTCCTTCTGTCCCATAGTCAGGTTTGGTATACACGGAAGAGGAGTGGGAGCGCGAGTGGAACGAGCTGCTCAAGCTGGCGTCGAGCGAGCCACGCACACATTTCAGCAAGAACGGGGGCACTGGTGGGGGGTAAGTTCAGAGCGTGGCAGAACCTCTGGGGCTTTATTCTCAGTAGGAAAACAGCACAGCACAACTGAGTGAAGAGGTTCGTAGCACCACCAAACTGCCCTTGCAAGTGTTGTACTCTTTAGGCATGGTAGAATTATCTAAATATCCCATTATAATATTTAGCATTTTGATGAAGTTTTCTTGTATAGTTACCACGCTAACTTGAGGTTACTTTGTATCCAAAAGAGTCTGGATTTATTAAATCCTAATTGCTTTGCTTGTGGAACAAGCATGTTGGCAGTATCATTTCGCTTTTTCCAGAAATATATTTGTGAAAAGGTTTGGGATGAAACGGTATCTACAACATTTAAATACCCCAGACCCACATACAGAATCTGCTTTAAATAGCCACTGTGATAAACCATCCCTCACTTTCAGTGCAGTTATCCCAAAAGGACAGGATTATTGACCAGCCTTCAGAATGCAGAAGCTTTAGTTTTTGTGTCTAGTGTTTATCACTAGAAATATTTAGTGTTTGCTCAGTGCATCATTTTCTCTAGCTACTGTTTCCCCTGGAGAAAACCGCATGTGGTGATAAGTGAATTGACAAAATAAGGCATACAGCACAATGAGAATAACAAAGTTTGTGGAAAATACTCTTTGGGCTCTGAAAGAATATTCTATTTTCCCTTTAACCCTGTGATATTAAGGATAGGTAATACTAGGAATGCAAGAGGATATTGCTTAAAAAATTGTCAGCCACAGTGTGTCTCATTTTCTTCTATTCTGAAGTGAAAAAAAAGGATTTACTTGCATTTTAGTCTCTAGTTTGTTTCCAGATATTTTCCTGTTGACACATTTCAGTATTCTAATGCAGTTCAGTTCATATTTCTATGAAATCTGATCATTCTGCCTGAATTTTCTCTGGCCTTGTTCTGTTTCATTCTGTACGTTCCATGTACCACATAGTTTCAGTACCTTCTGGTCAGAGATGCCCTCAGATGTTATCTTTGCCAGGCAATCAACCTTCAGTTCCCAGCTACCTACACAGGGAGTAGTACTATTACATAAATACTCTCCTCATCATGGCTTGCATTTATCTTTTTTTCAAACCAAAATAAAGTAAATACAAATAGCCAACAGTTAATTTTTCCTTTGAAATAGTGAAAGATAGATCAGGCAAGAAACTTACCCTATTAAACATGTGAATGTATACTTCTCTTTACATTCATACCAAAGACAGAATGAATGTGGCAGAATGAATTATTTTCTCAGTTTAATGATCCCATGTTCAAAGTAGGGCCCTTGACAAGGAAAAGGAATATCAAAATAGTATTTTTGAGATGGGGTATATTATGTCCTCTAGTTAGGTGCTATATTAAGCAAGCTTGCACATCAGTCTTTGAACTGTAGATGAGACATTTTCCTTTGGTGTCAGAATTAGCTAAAGCATCAGAAGTTGTATCTGCTTCAAAAGAACTCAGTGACAAACCTTAGCCTGGAATTGTGCTACCTCATTCACCTGCAAACTTCTTTTAGTTATTTTTTAGAGTGAACTATGTGCAAAGGAGATCAGCAACTGTCACTAAATTTCCAAAGATTTCTCCTTTGAGAGCACTCTCATTCTGAGGCTGGGAAGTTGGAAAAAGAGAAAAAGGAAATACAGAAAACCTGGTTCTTAAGTTCTTGTTTCCAACATGTAAAGCAGAGCAAACTAATTATGAAGCAGATTCTTGTTTTGAAACAGATTAGCACATCTTTCTGTAAATGTAAAAAATGAATTCTAGATTAACATAATTGCTTCATTTATCTCCATTTACAAGCAAAAGCAGGGGCACTGAATTGAAGGAACTGCATTGAAAAAAGGAAAATGTCTTGTGCCCTGTTTTTTGTTAAGAACCTAGCTATTGCCATCCTGCTGAAAAGAAAATTCCAACCCCTTCCTTCACTGTGCAATTGTCAGTCAGAGCCTGTTCTCGTGTGAGAGTGAATAGCACTGTTGTTATTCACTGTTGAAAACCCAGGTGTTGTTGTGGTGTGAGCTCATACAGACCCTGAAAGTGGATGGTATTTGTATTTAGTCACCTCCTAGCTGTGTCTGTGCTGTTGTCATTATCTTATTAATAAATTCAAGGGACTTAAAATGGCGAAGAAGGGAGGGAATGCTGCTGTAATCTTCCTATGTGTTGTTGGAGTTTTATTTGAGGCAGAAACCCAGAACATTTAAACAGGAAGTACCTCTCAAATGCAAGTTTCCTCTGAGGTTTTGGACTTGGTTTGGTATTGAGAGTGCTTTGACAAACAGCTCTTCATACACAACTCGTGCAGCTGTGCAAGACCCTCACCTTGTACAGAATTTAGTTTAGACCATTTAACAAGACTTTGCCCTAAAATGATTTTTATTTGATCTGGTGTCTGTTACAGGAGTGCTATTTCTTTTTAACTGCTCAGTCTATGCAGCAATTATAGGGTGCAGATAGAAATGGTTCATTATAACATATTTATTGATTATTAGCTGTAGTTTCTAAAGGCTAATAACTCATTTCATCTGGCCTATTTTCAGTTCACATAAAGTACTGAAGCCAAGCACAGCCAAATTGCTGTGCTGATTCAAATATGGAACTCAAAGCATTCACATTCTCTGTTTCCTTTCCTTTAGTCAATTCAAGATACCTTTTTTTCTTGAAGAATGAAAGAGAATGTTCCACTGTGCAATTTCCTGTGTTTGAGTTGAAGCCCATTGCTGACAAACACTGTAAGGAAATCAAAGGAGAGGTTCCTACACCTACGCTGCAGCTGTGGTTTGTGCTGGTTTTCATTTGGGGATTGTTAAGCAGGAAAAGAAAGGTGTCAGAAATGGAATGGTGGCAAACTGAGCCATGAACTCAGGTGTCATTCTGATCTCTTGCTTCTGGCAAATCACCAGGTTGAAGAACTTTATCCCTGTCGTCGTTTCAGTGCATCTCTGCTGCCTGAGGGATTGATCTCTTGTTCTGTGTGAATCCCAAGACGAGCCCTAAAGTCAGAATAGCTGTTAGAGTCTGTTGGACTGAGAATCTGGAGCTGTGTGTGGGGAAGGAAAGCAAGGTTACCATAGGGAGCTGTTAGAAGGAAATCCAAGGACATGAGAACAGATCTTGCTCAGAGTTTACAGCCGAGACAGCAGCAGTCAGCCAGGTGGAACAGCAGGGTAGGTGACTTTCCCTTTCCAGCTTTTTGAAAGAGGTTTTCTTTCATTCCTGGCTGCAGTACAAATTGGATTTTCCATAAGAGAGGGAGTCTCTTTGGAGTGCTGAGTAGGTGTCTGCTGTATTTGGACTGGAGTACCAGTGGTCCCGTAGGTCAGACTGCGATTTTTATTTTTATTTGTTTTTCTTTTTATTATTAATTTGCTCTTAGAATCGAGATAATTTATTTAGTCAGAGTGCTCTGGTTGAGCAGGGTTCTGCAGTGCAGATTTACATGCTCTTATATAAGTGGATTTCATTATTTAAAGTTAGCTTTACATGAACAGAGGAATTAATTTCAGTTTCTTAAATTTTCTTTGCTTCTATGTTTAATTGACAAAAACATTTTGTCCACAATTTTCATGGCCATGTAGCTAGCATACATAAAGATCCCTGAAAAAAAGTGAAATGATCAGTGGATCAAAGGATGTGGCAGGTTGCTATGGATACTTGTTAATGATGATTTTTCATTCTCATTAATCTTTAGGAAAATTCATACTGAATCCTCAGCAAGTGGCACTGAAATAATATAAAATGGGCCACATGAATTACTGGCAGTGATGGTAGAAAATTGAACATTGAAAAGGTTTCCCAGAGAGGCTGTGAACTCTTTCTCCTTGGAGGTACCCAAAGGCAGTCTGGACACAATCCAGGGCTTTGGGTGGCCCTGATGGAGCAGGGGCTGAATAAGGTTCCCCAGAGCTCCATTACCACCTCAGCCACTCTGATCCTGTGGCAGTGAGCAGTGGAATGTGTAATAGGAGAGAAGGGTTTGAAATGTGTGAGCATGATCAGAGACAGTGAATCAAGCAACGTGGTGATGTGATATTGAAGAGTAAAAAGCCCAGTGGAATTTTGGAGTTTGTGCAGTCAGGCCTGGCATCAGCTGATCAAAGGGATAGAGATCCCTCTGATACAGCTGCATCTGGAATATGCCTTTCACTTCTAGAAACCTCATTAGCTAGGAGATGAGGAATAATTAGAGGATTTGAAGGAAAAAATTAGGACTGATAGGCTGGAAATACTAATGTGAGAAGATAGCTGAAATCTTTCTGGCATATTGGCTTGCCAATAACATGATTCCCCTGAGTTGCTTTTGGCTGACAGATTACTCGGAGGTGACAGAAGGGACTGCAAATGCTGAAAGCTGTCACAGCCAGCTGTGGAGAAGAGCTCAGTAAGGAATATGGGAAGAAATTGCAAAATGGGGAATTTAGTCTGAACATCAGGAAAAATTTCCTGATGAGTCTGGGTAGTGGGAGGAGGGATCCAGGAAAGGAGAGGTGTCTCACTGCTTGACCAGTGAGTGTGTCCTGCACCAGCCTGCTGGTGATCCTTTCCATCCTGCGCTGCTCCTAGGCTGGGATGAAAGATTTTAAAGTGAAGTTCCAGGGGCGGGCTGGATGCTGTCAGACCTGTGAGAGGTTGCTGTGTTTGTCCCACACACTCTGGAGTACACACTTCTGCTCTGTTACTGTTGTTCACATCCATGGAAAATTAACTCCAGTCAGTTCTGGCGGTTCCCTGCACAGCTGGCAGTAAGAGGACAGGTGCCACCTCCATTTAACTGTGTGCCTGTGTCACTTTGCCCACCTTTATTTATCAGGGCTCACAGTAGCTGTGCTCTGGGTGTATTATATTCTTAAGTGGCATTTAGCAGTGAATTATCACCTTAACTTTTGTCTGCTTCCCACAACCCTGCCATTTTTCAGTCTTCTTCCATCTAGTTTGTTTTTGTTTTCCAGGCAGAGGCAAAGCTTTAAAATGTGGTAGTGACATTAATGACATTAAACTGGGAAAACAGGGGATAACTGAAACCAAAAATGCATTAAAATGTTTATGCAGTCACAGAAGGGCTTGGAAATATTCAGATAGAGAAGTGGGGACCTTTAACAGATTTATTTGTGCAGTCCAGGTAAAAGAATGATCTGTTTGGTAGAAAATTGACTTTATAGGTTGGATTTCTAAAGGTGCTGGGCATTTCCATCTCCTGGAAGATTGTGGGGCTGATCTAAAGCATAGTGATACAAGTTAGAAAACTTTCTTTTTTTAATGCTGCTATTATTTTGTTTACAAAAATGCATTTTCCTTTCCATTTCTTTTTACCTACTTTAGTTACTGAAATACAGGTGTCAGAAGAGTGGGGATATAAGTGAGTGAAGAAGAAACAGCTGCTGGGGTGTGTTGATCCACCAAAGTCTCATGGTTGGTTCAGGCTGGTTCATAAAGTCTCAATGCTGTGTCTTCCAGAGTGGACAATGCAGAAGATCCAGTGTATGAGAGCTTGGAAGAATTCCATGTTTTTGTCTTAGCCCATATCTTGAGAAGACCGATTGTTGTAGTAGCAGACACAATGTTACGAGACTCAGGGGGAGAAGGTAAGAGCTTTTATTAGAGATCTCTGCTCCTCTGTAAATCAAATCAATTGTAAACTGACACCAGCAAAAGACCCAGCTGTAACATACCAGTGTTTATGGCAAAGCTGCTGCCTTTTTCTGAAAGACAAAAAAAAAAGAAACACAGAACGATGCTCAATCCATTTCTATTAGATAAAAGTAAATAATACAGGATAATTATATAAGAGATTGCTGAAAATCTCTTTATCCTAGATTTTTGCTATTAACTTAAATAACCACCAAATTACAGAACACAATACATTTCTGACTGGTCTAAGTGAACAAAGTTCTAATTTTGCCATGTTATTTTGGTGCTCCTTAAAACTCTGCAGAAATCAATCAAATCTGACTTGGAAAAATTGAATTGAAATGTGCGTATCTTGGATTTTTGTTTTTAATGACTCCTTTGCAACATCTCATTTAAAAGTTTTGAATGTTTTATTCACTTTGCACATGTGAGCGCACAAATGTTAGGTCCATATGTGGAGCCAGCTGGACGCTGTCTGAGCAGGACTCAGAGGATTAAATTCATCTCACTTTCTACCATGAACTAACAGAATTCTAATTCATGATAGGGTGTTACTTAATTAAAGAGGGATGTTTGGCTGATTAAAGGAGGATGTTAAGCAGGTGATGGAGTTTACAGAAATTTATTTCCGCAGGAAAACACTGCATAATTTCAGTTTCCATTGCAAATTATGAACTACAAGTAATGGTTGTAGATTATTCTGTAGGTTATTGAAAAACAAACCTCAAAGACAGTGCAGTCATTGGTCACAGCCAGAACAAGGGGTTCATGAGGGGAACTCATCTTGCCAATATTTCAGCAATAAAGACTCATATTTTTGTAGCAAAAGGAGAAATAATTGGTTGGAAGCAAAAACATTGAGAGAATTTTCCTGCCCAAACTTGCTGTTTCGTGTAGTTATATATATAAACAAGTGTAGAATCTTTCAAAGGAAAATTCTGCCCCTCCAGATGGAGTATCCCATTCAAATTCTACTTGTAAGGTTCTTTGAGTCTTTCCTTATCATTTATACATGTTTATGCACATTCAGATATACACAATGTGTGTGATGAAATGTGTGGACTATAAACATGTTTGTAATGTTTCTTATAGAAATCTGTTAATGCAAGGCACAAGCAGGGCATGTTACCAAACGACCTGACAGTATTTACTGATGATTATTAGAAAGTAATTCTGCCTAGAAGCATTACAGGAAGGTACAACTCTGCTTACATGTGTGAGTCATCAAGATTTTGTTATAAGACCGTAATATCTTTACTAGTAAACAATTAGAGCGAGGAAAATTATGTAAGAGCAGAAGGTTTTCCTTATTGTTCTTCATATATTTCCTGACATTTTTATAATGAAATTTTACCTGCTGTTGTGACTGTTTTCTGCATTGATTACCCCACTTTAAGCTGCACTCCTGGAGCTCTGAAAATATTGCAGCACAATTGTTTATGCAACTCTTGTCTGTTCTTTCACATAGTTACAAAAATCTCCTTTTTCTCTGCAGCATTTGCACCGATACCGTTTGGAGGAATTTATTTGCCACTTGAAGTTCTTCCAAACAGATGCCATTGCTCACCTCTTGTGCTGGCCTATGATCAGGCCCATTTCTCTGCTCTTGTCTCCATGGAACAAAAAGACCAACAGAGAGAACAAGGTATGCTTTAAACACAGCAACACTGGCATATATATGGAATACAGTGCACAAAGTATTTTCTTTTACCTGTAGGTGTATTTATCTGTCAGAAAGGAAACAATATTCACTAAATTTCATTGCTGCATGTTTAGGAGTCTGAGTGGCCTAATCACAAGACAATGGTACAGTCCATCTCTTCCTTTCTAACAACTGGAATAATATCAGCAGACTGACAGAAACCATTTATCTGGGGCACATCCATCTGCCTTCATTACACCAGGTCTTACAAGAGCAATAATGTTACAGTAATGTTAAATATCCTTCTTGAGGTTAGCAACTGCCTTTCTGTAGGATCTTCCTACACCTGTATTCCTACAGGAAAGGTGCTGGGAGAGAAAACCCTACCAGATATCCAGCACAGCATCAGAAGCACTTAATACTGACTTTCATGTACAAGTTCATCCGGGTTAATTACAAGGGTCAGTGAATCAAAGTGGTTTTTGTTTTGTGTGACCTGATTGTACCTCTCTTACTGCAGAGCCTTGAATGCACAGGCTTCAGTTGTGTGGAGCAGCAGAGAGCATTTGGCATTTATTCTGGGATGAAGGGAGTGCTGTAGCTTTCAGCTGTCAGGCTGGTTGCTGTTGGAGACTGCAGCAGTCCAGCAGCAACCACAGCGTTGCCGTTGTCCTCCATGTGCTGTGACAGGAGGGAGATTGGCACAGGGGTGCTCCAGCAGTGCCTGGGGTCTGCACCTTGTCAGCAGAGCAGCTCTGGCAGCTTTGGCACATGGCAAGGAAGAGCCACAGTTGTCAAGTGTCAGCAACGATGGCGCAGGGGCCACAGCACGGGGCAGATTTTGAGCTATCAGAATGCAGCTTAGAGCTGCACCTTCTTAAAAGGAGCATCCTGGAGAGCCAGGCCATTCATAACTTGTAGTATTTATGCTCTAACCAAGTGTCAGGAGCAGCATCTGAAGCTGTCTGAACTACTGCAGGTACATACACCCATGTTAAAGCAGCTGCTGAGCTCTCTAGTGGAGGAGACAGTATGTCAGTATTTGAGAAATACGTGTGGTCAAATAAATACCGATGTGAATGCCTTAAGTTCTGCTTTGGCACAGAGTCCTGTATCAGGTCATTTAAAACACTACTATAAATAGATATAAAGAGAAAACATGCTAATATCCCCTTGTCTGGAGAGGATTTAAAACACATTTTGACACTTTTTACCAGCACACAGCCCCTGGCATTCCGATGGTCACCAGGGGCGGTCTTGTTTTGAAATCCAGTGGCTGATTAAAAACTGGTAAATACTTTTATATTCATGCAGGCTTGACAGATGCAGATGTTTTCTGTCTCTGTTTATGGAAAACATAGACTAGGTCTCAACTGCCCCTAAAATTGTTTCCTTGGTCTTGGAGCTTCCCACACTGCTGTGCTCAGTCCGAGTAACACTGTGAGAGGTGTGGCAGTGGTTTTGAACAGCACTGTGTCAGTCTCTGTGTCAACAATTTATTGTACTGGCATGTTCAGAAAGAGTTGAGGTGTTGTTCTTTTTAGATGAATAGTCGCACTTGAGGCATGAGGATGAGAGCTGGGAAGTGCTGTGACTTCCTTCACAGCACAGAAGGCAGCACACCCAGCTAGGGAATGGCAGCAAAGTCCTCACTGTGTATCTCAAACTGCGATGGACCAACCAGCAGCTGTTGCTTGTCACTTATCCCATCTGTTGGAATTAGGGCTGGTGGACTGTGCTTGGAGTAGGGCAGTTCCAGCTAGAGAGCCACAGCCAAGTGGGACCAACACTGACCAAAGCTGCAGACCCTGCTGGGTGTCAGGGAGGTGCTGCAGTCTGTGGGGTTTGCTTTAGAAATGAATGGGATGGATCCTGCTTGCAGTCGTGATATAAAAATACTCTTCTGTCAGGAACTTGGGGAAATCCTGCATTAAACCCCAGTAATATGAGGGCCTACACCAGGGAGTGTTAGAAGTGTATTCATTTGTCACATCTGCTGTACATTTGTGATGCTCCCGTGCCCCAGGACCTTGCAGTACAGTGTATTCTGAGCTGTAGACTCGGACTCCATGCTTATGCCCCCCGAGTTTCCCTCAGGAGCTCCGATCCCGTGCAGTTTTAGTGTCCGTGCCGCTGGCTTTGGGGAGCGGCGCTGGCGGGGCCGGGTTTGCGGTTCAGCCCGGGCAGGGCGCGGCATTTCCCGGCGCGGCCGCCAGGGGGCAGCGCCCCGCGGGATTTGGGCCGCTTTGGGCCTTTCTGGGCAGTTCCGCGAGCGGCGGCGGCTGAGCCGGGAGCGGCCCCGGGAGCGGCCCCGCCCGCAGCCACGGGGCCCCCGAGCCGCTGCGGTGCCGGGGTGGGCGGCAGTGTGTGACCGAAATGCTGTCCCTCCGCTCTGACTGCGGGTGTCTGCTGGACTGCAGAAAGGGTGCGAACAGCTTACAACCCCTAGGGCGGTCAGGTTTCAATAACTGAGTGCCGTTATGTTTGGCTGGCTTCTCCAGGTTTCTTTGCCCTTGGATTGTCTGGAATGAATACCCAGGGCAAGTCCTGAAGGGTTCTAGTGCTGAAAGGTAAATGCCTCGATTGGCTGTCAGAGGAGCAGCAGTGACCTGCACCATGCTGAGGATCCTACCCAGGCCCCCAACAGCTTTTACTTGTTTTCCTAATCAAATGGAAGCGAATTGGTGGCTTTACTTAAAGCTGACATTGCTTTTTTTCTTGGTTTCTTGCTGGTGATGAATGACAGACACTCTGTGACATCTGAGTGTGGTCCCTGCATGCCGAGTATAAAGCAGAGTCATTAAAAGGCAGAGTCATTAGGGCAGAGCCTGAGCAGAGAGGGGAAAGAGCAGAAGAGCAAAACTGCTGGGCAGCAGTGCTGGGCTGTAAGAGCAGTAATGGCCTTTGCACTGCACTCACTCAGAGGCCTCAAACTGACCTCTTAACCCATATATATGTTGATCTCTGCTCTTCAATTATGTTAATTCAGTTTGAATCCAAAATCACTGTAGCTGCCTCTTTCTTTCGTTCTTAATGCTGATATCAATATATTTTTATTTCTTTGACAGTACAAAGGTAGTAAACTAAAGAGACAAAATAATTAACAAACATGTGAATCTGATTCTGAGAGATAGGCAGGAATATTGCAACTTTTTATTGCCTTCTGCTATTCTAATGGCTCTGTCTCCAGGAAATGTTGATTGTGCAGTACAAATGGCCATGTGGTTCTCTCCAGAGGTCTCCCCTCCTCCACAGGTGACTATCGTTCACTCCAGGAGCAATCAGTATATTAACCTCTCCCTCTCCTCTTTTATTGCACAAACATGAGAACAGGCAAATGGAGCCCAGTATAAATCATTTGTGGTGCTCTGGATGAGGCAATTCTGCAGCACACTCAAATTCTGCCCTTCTTGAAGCAGCGATTCTGCTTTTCACAGCTGAGTCTTTTCTTCTTTTTGTCATTTTTGTTCCCCCCACCCCAATCCTTGTTTCTTCTCTGCTTCAGCGGTGATCCCCCTGACTGACTCTGAACACAAGTTACTGCCTTTGCACTTTGCGGTCGATCCTGGGAAAGACTGGGAGTGGGGAAAAGATGACAATGATAACACCAGACTGGCCAAGTAAGACCTTTCTGTAACTTCAGTGTTAAGCAGTAAAATGTCTTGAGCTGTACCTGGTTGGAGTACTGGGAGAACTGCTAACAGCAAGGGCTTGGTTCATGTGCTCTGGTTACATGGCAGAAGACATGGGGGGGTCTTCAGCTGACCATCACAATCAGTCTGCTGTTACATCTCTCCCTGTTATGAAGTATTGCTTTTTCTTTCAGGCTTTTTGACTGTTTGTTCCCTTCTTTTTTCATCTTTAGTTTGATTCTGTCTCTTGAGGCAAAGCTTAATCTTCTGCACAGCTACATGAATGTAACCTGGATCCGCATCCCATCTGAGACACGGGTAAGGTAAACTTCCCCCTTGGTCCCACAGCGTGGGAGATACAAGGCACAGTAGGATAGGCTGCCTGCAAACACTTCAGTGTCCTGGCAGCTGGGACAGTCACTCATGGCTCACTGATGCCAATCACGCTTACAGATTTATCTGGTTGATTTAATAACACTGTTGCTTGTATATTTTTTTCTGAAATGTGTCTTCTATCTTAATTTTTCTGTTACATATCTCAGTAGTGTGTGTAGTTTAAAGAAACCATTTCTCACCATTTTCTCAGAACTTTGTCTTGCTCTCCTGATGCCACTGTTAGGTCACCAATTTCTTTCTGAGAATGCCTTTGCACCCGTGGACAGCTCCCAGTTTAGAGTGGCTGACAAAAGGCCACAGACTGGCACTGAACTGGAGCCTGCCTCTTCCAGAGAGCTGTTTTAGAACCATGCCCAGCTGGCACCGAGTTGGCTACAAATTTCTCTGCAAATTGCATTGAATAGATGGAGGAGTTGGGCTGGAGCAAAAGGTTGCTAGGAGAGGATGGAGGTGATTTAGACAGCCTACACAGATGGGGTTTGAACAGAAAAACAGAATGCAAAAGCTGCAAAAGCGGAAAAATCCATTTTTCTGCAGTTTCTACAGTAGTAGCTACCACATCAGAAAAAGGAGAGTCAAAATGGTGCTGCAGTTGTAAGTGGTGAGCCCTTGTGGAACCTGGGTTACCCGTCCCTGCTCACATTTGCTGCATGAGCACGGTCAGGTCACTGCAGCACTTTCACCTCTGCTCTGTGGGAATGACACCTCTGCTCCCAGCTGGGTGTTGGGGTGCTCAGGGGTTCCTGGGAGAGAGGACATGGAAGTGCCCAGGGACAGAGGCAGGCAGGTATCTATACCTGTATAAGTATATAAATGTACAGAGCTTACCCCTCCCCATGTCCTTGTAGTTAGTTGAGTGTTTCATATTTATCTCTAGCAGATTTTAGCTTCATGGTGCCTGAAAGCAAGGCTGTTCTGCAGGAGTAAATGAACAGAGTCCCATTTTAAATTACCCTATGATCCATGTTATTGCATTTTCAAGAAAGGTGTTTTATCATGTTACCTAAAATATAAAGTGGAACTCAGACTTGTGACCCGTTTTATCTGCATTGCCTTTCCAATAAACATGAATACACTTCCTTGTATTCCTCAGCCTACTTGCTTGAGTTTAGTGTCTGATATTTCAGAGATGTTTAGCTCTGGTGCATCATACCTTTGATTTTCATGCACCAGAGACCTGAATAAATAAAAAGTCAATTTAAATAAGCTGAGTTTTGAACATAATCAATTTTGAAACATTGCTGTACACAGGTTTGTGTGCTGTATCCCCCTCACAGCTTTCAGCAGCAGCTCCTTCCCCTTCCATCGCATCCTCCCCAGCTCCTTTCCCGCTGGCTGGGGTCAGCCTGCACTGCTGATCCTCCCTGTCCTGGCTCACCAGGGCAGGAGGGGACTCGCTTCCCCCTGTGACTCAGACACTGACTTTCACAGAGCCTCTGAGTGACTGACCTCTATTCTACAAATGTGCCTGAAATGAGCCAAAAACTACTGTAGGAACAAGCAAAATACATAGTAAGCACAGCCGGAAAAGCTTTATTTAGTGATGAAACCAGTCAAAAATGTCAGTGCGTAAATTAAAAAATATATTTAAAATCAACGTCAAAATCTGTATTGAGTTTGGGGTGGGTATTTTTGCACCAGTTCTTGTATGAAACTGATTTTGCTGTATCTAATTATAATTCCTTTTCCATAGCAGGCCCCTTTGGCTCAACCAGAATCCCCTACAGCTTCAGCTGGAGAAGACGTGCAGTCTCTGGCTGACTCCATGGACTCAGACCGAGATTCCATCTGTAGTAATTCCAATGGCAATAATGGCAAAAACGGTAAAGAAAAAGAAAAGGACAAACAAAGGAAAGATAAAGACAAAACCAGGACGGATTCAGTTGCCAATAAAATAGGAAGCCTCAGTAAAACCCTGGGAATTAAACTGAAAAAGAACATGGGTGGTCTTGGAGGTCTGGTGCACGGGAAGATGAGCAGAGCCAATTCAGGGAATGGAAAAAATGGTGACACAGTAGAGAAAGTCAAAGAGAAGAAGTCCAAGTCTCGCAAAGGGAGCAAAGAGGAATCTGGACAGTCTGCGAGCACATCTCCGTCTGAAAAGACCACTCCATCTCCGACTGACAGAGCCAGCAGCTCCCCCACTGAAAAGGTGAACACTAAACCCTTCTCTGACAAGCAGCCTGACCCATGGAAGTACAGCACGGACGTGAAACTCAGCCTAAATATTTTGAGAGCTGCCATGCAGGGTGAACGAAAGTTTATTTTTGCTGGCCTTCTTTTGACCAGTCACAGGCATCAGTTCCACGAGGAGATGATCGGCTATTACCTGACCAGTGCCCAGGAGCGCTTCAATGCAGAACAGGAACAGAAAAGAAAGGAAGCTGAGAAAAAGGCTGCACTGAACGGCTCCTCTAGTAGGAAACTGGAGCCAGAAGCATTTTCAAAAGAAAAATTAGAACCATCTCCTCAGGATAGGGCATCACCCGTCTTGCCTCAAAGCCATACAACTCAACTGGTTTTAAAATTTAAAGACCGCACTAGTCCCACTCCCGGGTCCTTTTCTTCCCCCAGCAACGGTGCCAAGAAAAGCGGCCCCATCCCGGTGTCTGCCCACTATAGCCATACCCCACCCGTTCAAAGGCAAAGTGTCATCCATTTGCATGATGTCAACTCCAAGCCATCGAGCTTCCAGGACGATACCTACAAGCCAGTGGTTGGCACCCTGAAAACTTGTGCCACCTACCCCCAGCAGAACAGATCCCTGTCCTCACAGAGCTACAGCCCCGCGCGGCTGCCCGGGATGCGCACGGTGAACACGGTGGAGTCGCTGAGCTACGCCAGGCCTGCCGAACACAAGTCCCAGACCTACACAAACGGCTTCAACACCGGGGACATCAGAGACTGCTTAGAGTACGCTGATGAGGACGCTCCTCAGACCTGGCTGAACAACGATAAAAACCAAGGCAGAAGCACAGTTTGCCCAATATATTCCATCCAGCAGAACCGCTGTAAGAAGGAGAACTGTTCCTTTTATGGTCGTCCTGAGACTGAAAATTACTGTTCCTACTGCTACAAAGAGGAGTTAAAGCGCAGGGAGAGGGACAGCAAGGGACACAGGCATTGAGGATTCTTCCGTGACTACTTAGTTTTACCATTTTCTTACTTACAAAGTAAACAGTGTTGGATTGCAGTAAAAGGAATCCTTAAAAAAAGAATAAAGGATTGATGAGTAAATAGTGTCTAGCTCTTCGCTTTTCCGGGGCAATGAGGAAATAATAGGATTAATTTATCATAAAAAAAATATTATTTTCCATTTTGTCAGTGTCTTTTTTACATATACTGGTAAGCTGAAGGGTTGTTTACTCCTTTGTCAGTGCTGTGTATATGTTTGGTCAAAAATTTACTAATGGTGCCTGAATTTACACTGACATCACTCAGGTAGTAGAATGATAGGGGAAAGTCATACTAGTGAAGATGTGGTGTTGTAGTAGGGTAGTATCTGCCTTGCAGACATTTGAAATGATATAGCTATTATTGAGAGTATTTTTTCCTCAGTAAAACCTAAATTTTTCATAGCCTTTTTTTCAGGAGGGTAGTGATTTTGCATACTGCACATTTTTAACATGGCAGCATATTGCATTGCTACTAATGTTTGTACTTATTTCAGTCTGAAATGGAATGTTTCTGGAAAAATGGGAGTGAAAGGTCTGAATTCATGAGGGCTGTAGCTCTCCCTAACTTTAAGTTCTTACCAATTATTTCTAAATTTTTATTTTAAAAAAAAGTAGATTTGAGCCGCCTTTATTTGCACTGAGTTTTTAAACAGGTTTTATAAGAAAATTCATAATGACTTCGTGTCCCCAAGCCCCTCACACAGTATAGTTTTGTGCACCTGAATTTCAGAGGTACTTTTGTTGCTGTTAAACTGCAGGGAAATATTAAAATAAAATATTAAAAAATTATTAGATATGGAAAATTTGATGACCAGCTAGGAAATTTAGGATCATTTTAGATCTGAACTGCTTGCCAAAACAAATGTAATGCATCAATTTATTCCCTTAGCTAGTGCACGAACCAAATCATTATTTACTTATTCCTTCACATTATTGAGTGATAATTATTGCAAATGTAACTACTTGAGCCTTTCTTGAAGACTGTTGGCTCCACCTCTTTTCAAGTCTTCTCCTAGAGTGAGTCATCTCCCCCCAGGAGGTTCCCAGATGGCTGTAAAATACCTCCAGCAGGAATGGCAGCTCCTAGCACAGATTTGCACAAGTCTGAGATCCAAATATTTACGTAAGTGTTTGCAATACTTTTGAAAATAAAACTTTGCTCACAGAAACATTTCTGCAAAGCAGACAGCGCAGATACTGTTGAAGTAGATGGATGACATGAGGAAGTTTTCTGGGATACAGGACTGGGTTTGCACCCCTCCACCATCAGCTGGCAGAATGTCGTAACAGGAGCTCTTTGGCGTCCTTACGCTTGTGAACAATGGCTCGTTTTAAGAGCTAATTTTGCAGAACAGGTGAAGTTCTTACTGCCTTCAGGACTGCTGGCTCTGCCACCTCAAGGTGCAGAACAGTTCTGCCTTCCTCATTAAGGAATAACACTTTTCTGGCCCACACAGGAAAAATTCTTTGCCAAAGAGTCTTTGTTTCTGATTGTTTTTCTGCTGCAGCCCAATTTTAATTCTTGACATGGGTAGCACCATTTCACTTGCATAAAGTTAATCCTAATTAACCCTGAAACCAAACCTAAAGTCCCCTGTGAAAAAAGATGCACAAACTTCTGCTGCCATGTCCTGGCTTTCAGAAAAAGCACATGAGCTTTTTCCAGTGTCCCAAATTGGTAGAACTGAGCACATACTTAAAACTGACCATATTTTTAGGTTTTCTGCCGAATGGGAGGTTTCAAAATAAGTCCCTTGGCCACTTCTATAAAAAGTTAGGGTCTTTGCCATGTTAGCTGTTCCATGAATCCAGACCTGTACTTCGTATTCCTTGCTGTATATTGAATCTTACTGAACTTGCATTCCTTCATAAAAGGGAAATACTGGTGTGTGTTAAAGCTCCGTGTGACTTCTGTCCTTGAGGTAAGCACCTTCCAGATCCCGTGTCTCCTGTTGCATACACTGGTAAGCAGTGTCCTGTTTTGCTTTGCTGTTGTGATTATTACATTTGAGTTCTAATTGTCAAAGAAAACTGGGATTGCAAATTGTGCTAAAACAAGCCAGACCATATTAAAAGAAATTAAATATACTTGATAGTATTTGCTGCAGAGACTGAGAAAACTGGTGGGATAAAACTTCAAGAAAAACAGAAATATTTAAGAATTCTTAGGGCATCAGAGTAGCAGTAGTGTGTGATACTCTGAGAATCATTGCTGTGTAGAGTTGTGCTTAAGAAATACTACATTAACAACAAACCACACCAGCCCATATATTTAAGTAAGTTACATCCTTTCTGAATGAGGAAAAAAGCAGTACATGTGTAAAAATAAGCAATTACCATGAGATTTTGTTGTTTCCCATTTTCATAGGATTTGTTTCTGTAGTATGTTTTTAAGATCTTCTCATAAAAGAAAGATTTACAACTGGTCAGCATTTAGGTAAATTACTCTGTTCTGAATTATTGAATACATTGTACCTATGTGTTAGATTATTTTGAAAAATTAATCAGTCTTGTCTGTATAGGATACCAAACCTGAGTGTTCATTATCATCCTCAGGATGCTCAGATATTTCCATAAATACTTACCTCTACAGCATTGCTCACTTTAAAATACCTGTTGTATGAAATACTGACAGAACACTTTTTAGTTGTGCCTATTTCCTTAGGATCTTTTTGTTGGGATATCTTTGAATAATTTTCTAATTGCTGTTTTCTTTTAGAATTCTCTTTAAACATCCCATGATTCTGTTGTCCCTTAATATTTAAATTGAAAGGAAGTTGCAGGCCTACAATGCAATCTGCCAGTTAAAATCTACCCCTCTTTTCCCAGTAGTTGTCCTTTTTTTCCGGATAAGTAATATTGGGGGGTGGGGATTTCTGGGCTATTTCTGGCAGTTGTGCCATAGCTGGCATTAAACAGACCAAACGTGCAGAAACTGTGTCCCCTCCTGAAGAAGTGTTGTTCCATTAAAAGAAGATGGTAGTTATAAAAGAAAATTTTCTACCTATTTTTTTAGAGAGAATTCCCAACTGCTCATGAGTTGCATTCATCAGCACTGAAAGAAATTGTGTCATTCCTTAGCTACATGTTAGAGGTAATTACCTTGACATGTATTCTTCTGTTTACTGTATGCTAACCTCTGAGTGCTCTTTGGGGTTGTTTTTCCTGACAACTGGAAGTGTGTGCAGCCCACAGGCCAGCCAGCCCTGTGCCTGGCCTGCCCTCTCTACACCCTCCAGAGCTGTAGAGTTCCCACATAGTCCCAGATGTACAGAAATCAGCTTTGCACTGGGGGACCCTGCTCATTCCTTGTTAGCTCGAGTGGCTGCAATGCACACACACATTTTTGCATTTGTAGGTGCTTTTTTCCCATCTCTCCTCGATAGCGATTCAGCATTTATCACTGCAGTCCAGATTTCAGCAGTACAGAGTAAATACTGGGTAGGCTACACCTTCCCAGAATGGATCCAAAATCACCACGAGATATTTAGGTTGGAGGAAGCTGGAATTCTTTTAAAGTGTGAATGTGCAATTTTTCTAATTTAAAAAAGACTTGAACCTATTATGCATTTTTTTTTTACTTTGTTCTAAACTCTGATGCAAAGGTCTGTTTGTAACAGAGGATGCCTGTGATACATAATGGGTTTCAGTCATGCTTTATATTAAAGTTCCATTTAAAATGCTTTATAAAGAGTTAATAAACCACTGTTAGAGTTTACAAGTACATTTTCAGAGGTGGGTATCAGTTATAGAATATGGCTAACGAGCAACTCATTCAGAAGAAGGTTCTGTAGATTATCAAAAGTAACTTCAGATTTTGGATTTTAAAACAATTGGTGAACTTTTTGTTCTATAAATGCAATGGCAATATTGTCCCAGCTTTCTTTAGCAATTAGTTGCTTCTTCCTAAGTCAAAGGTAACGTTAGGAGCATCAGTAAAAGAAAGATGCTGTACTTGAAAAGTTTTGTGTTGCTTGTATCTTAAGAAGTCTAAGCGGGCCAAGTGGAGCCTTCAGTGGTCTTTGTGGAGCTGAGGTGTGAGCAGTGGTGCCTGGCCCAGGGAGCACTGGGGACACTGCACAGGCCCTGCGGGACACCTGGCTGCAGTGGCTGCCGAGGTGGGGCCGCTCCTCACAGAGGCACATTCAGGGTCAGCTACTTCTCGGGTGATGAATGTGTAGATATCAAAAAATGCACAGCACAGATGTGACAAAATACTGCCCTCCACCTCCCCGATTCTGAAACAGCTACACTGGTGCTCACCTTCACCAATGTGAATGGTCTCCCTGACAGCAAGGAGGCTGCTTATCTTCAGAAACTTTCAGCAAGTGTTAAGGAAAAGGTGAAATGTTTTTGATCAAGGCCTGAGCCTTTGGCAGTGTCTGTTCCCCACAGGCTGCCTGACGTTACTCTTCCAAGGAGAGAATCGATGAGAATTTTGCCTGAGGAGTAGAGGGAAGCCTTAGGCCTCTTTGGGCTGCATTTGCTGTCTTCTGCAATGTGTGGACAGAATCCCATTAGTAGTGGGGGCCTTAAATCAGGTGCTTCATTGACATTTAAAATATTGCAAACTGGGCATGAAAGTAAAGTACAAGCTAGTGAGGGGTAAGGTCTTCATAACACTGTGAGTGTTTTGCACAGGTGAAAACCCGTATGTTAATAGAAACCACAATAGTCTCAGATAAACGTAGGTCCAGAGAAGCAAAATAACTGATGCTGATTGTAGATGGCTTTTCAGCTTAGTGTATTTTAAGTCTGTGTCAGTGTATGTGAAGAGTATTTGTTTTAGGGAATGGCAGCTTACGTGGAGGATCACCAAACTATAGCATAGAAATGAAATTATTTCAGTAACAGACACTAATAACTATTTTAATTTGCACATGGATTTCCAGTGTATATGACTAAAATATTATATTGTTAAAAATGAGAGGAAAACAACACAAAAGTGTTTGTAAGTATGTTCTATTTGTAGACTTAAGGCTGTATTATGTTGGAATTTTACAAGCCAAGTTTAAATTGTAATATAGAAATTATTTTTATATTATTTTCAAAATACGCTACAGAGCAATATTTTGCGCCTTTATTATAAACAGGGTCATCATTTTAGTAGGTTACTTTCAGAAATGCTGGTAGAAATTAACCATGAAAAGAAAGCTTTGTAAATGTACTTGTTGTTTCTAACTGCTCTGTCTGTTGTGCACATCTGTATCTAACGTGAGTTGAATATACAAATTTTTTTTTAATTGAAAAGCTTTAAATTTTTCTTTATATATTTTGGTACAATGCTGTTCCTCTCTATTTAATTCTTCTCTTCCAGTCCTTACCAATAGCCACTTTTATAAGCAGCTTCTGAATAAACATTCATCTGGAAAATTTCCTTACCAAATGAAACATTTCTGCACAGATATTAATTGACTTGGGACATTCTTAATACACACCCTGAACCCATTTGAGTAGGATTGGTTTGCTTTTCTTTTTTAAAAAAGAAAATCAGCTATTTATTATTCCTTCAGAATGAAAATCAAGAATGAATAATACAATCATTTAGCATCTAGGGGAAAAAAATCACTCTAGATCATAGAAATGTCATCCCTAATTGGTAGATACATCCTCTTAATATGTATCAAATATGCATTAGCTTCTTGCAGATTGAAGTGTTCAGATTTTATTTCTTCATAGTTCTTTGTACTGTACATATCAATTACTGACGAACTGTGCAAAAGACATCACAAACTAATGCATATGCTAAATTAGAAGTCTGTGTAGTTTTTTTAATTCCTTAACTTTTGTGGTTTAGTTTGTTGGGATTTGTTTGTTTGTTTGTTTAAGAATTACTATTAAGGTATGTACTGCAACCAAAATTTTCAAATCTGGATGCCTAATGATTGTGCATCTGGGTTTCTCCTGATCAACAGACTGGTTTTAAGGTGTACTGAGCATCAATTTCTGTGGGAAGAAAAGCTCCCTCTTGATTTCAGAAAATCAAGTGAGTGTTACTCCAACACATATTCAGGTCTTTTCTTTATTAACACTCTACACTTCTTTTCAGTCAATGGAATTTACATTTTTTCTTTAGTGATTTTCCACGTGTGAACAAATAATTGGGCTTATTCATAAAGTGATTGTTTGAGTATGGAGAGACTTGCCTCGTACCAAAACGCCATATAATTGTTTAACTGTTGCATTCTTAATGGGGCTCTTGTATTCCCCTGCTGGGGTGGAGAAATAAGACCTTATTTTTTCCTTGGGTATCGTGATCCTGTTATTTTGTCTGGTTGGGTTTTTCCTCCCAAGTGAATATGCTGTTCTGATTGCTGGTTTCTCTCCCATTACCTGAATGCCTGTACTGTACCAAGAGAATTGAAATGGCTGATGCACATTTGCACTGTGGAACAGGCCGTGTGGGTAAAAGCCACCGTGTTCCAAACAGCCTTAAAATTACGACTCTCTGGGGACTGAGAGTCACTTAACTGGATGCAGCCTCTGTCCTACTTCCTCATTTAACCACGACTGTAAGACACCCGAGCCTGCTGTAGTCTGTGTGTCTCTAGACATACTCATCTGAATCCCCTGTAATCTTAACAGAAAATTTTCTTTTAAAAATTGTGACTCTTTGAAAAGTGTTAGTGTGTCAGGAAACCTTAGTCAAAAGAGGAGACGGAGTAAAAACAGAGAGATAATCGTAGCTAGTGGAGTAACCAGGGCACCAAAATACTAAAAAGAGAGAAAATAGTTAAGAGGTATCAAAACCTATTTCCTGTCAAGACTGTAAGTTTTGTAAATCTTCCTGTGTTCTGGGAAAACAGAGAAATGTTTTTGCCATTCATCTCTGCATCTAATGTAGCCTCTTTCTTTGTTGCAGAGGTTTTCTATTTGGGAAGAAGGGAGAAAAGGAAGTTCTCGTCCCTTAAAGCAAATTCTAGTGGCAGAATCATCCGAGATTGCAAAAATATGATCCAGTGTTGGAACTAAACAGTGCCTAACTCCCATGTGCATTGTGTATTTCATTTTGCCCCTTCCAAACACCATTTCTTTAGAAAAAGAAGGAGGGGGGAGTTTAAAGATTAATCTTGTATGTTAATGATCCAGCTCTTCCTTCTTTCACATGTGGAATCTGTATAAACATGAAAATGGAATTACACTGGAGTTGCACTCCCCCTGCTGAGAGGTAAAAGCCCCCTTTATAGGTAAACTCCATGTAATTGCTTTGCCACAGAGTAAAATTAGAACCCCTTGGGACAGAACCTTTGCCTGATGAAGCCTGACAGCACGTCAGGAGCCTGAGAGCCACAGCCAGCGTAGCTGAAACAGCAGGTCTTGGTCATTCTTGCCTTTAACACAGATGCAGTTCATTCTGGCCCGTGGTGTCTGAGCAGTATCTTTGTAGTAAAGATGAAGTGGAACACTGCCTTGTTGCCATTTGCTTCCAGGTTTGAGTAACAAAAAGCCTCTTCCCCATTCTTTTGGTTAAAATATGCAGGAGATGCAGCAGCAGAATGTGGCATCTCAGGCTTAGAGAATGCCCCACATCTCCTTTAAATGGGCTTTGCAATCAGGTATGAATTGAAACACAGCCATGTGGGCGTGACAGAAGCGCTCTCGTCTCTCAACTTTGCAAATTGTGTGCACTTTTAATACTAACAAAAATTAGGCAATGGTTTTATTGTTTATTTGCTCAAGATCCTGAGTACTGTAAATACAGTCTCTGTATAATGCACAGTGTGTGTACAGTACAGAAATGCTTTTCCCTCAGAGCCGCTTGGAGAGCTTTGCATGCACATGGTGCCCAACTCTGCCCACTCACCATAACCAAGGAGAACAAACAGGATTTAGGCCTAGACTAAATAATGGATTAAATTAGCCACCTACAGCTAAACAGCTGCGAGTTCCCAACCACGGTGTTCTAGGCCAGCTTTGACAGCTTTGTATAAAACTCCATCCCAATGATTGAGATTAGGTTTGTGCTCCTTCCTGGGGAGGAGGAATTACTTCTGTGTCTTTTCCAAGCCCATTGCTCTCAGTCTCTAACTCCTGTGTTTGTAATGTGCCAGCTTAGCATGATTCAGCTAGGAAGCAGTTTTTAAAATCTGCATAGAGCTCTTGTTTTCTTTTTGGAATCCATCTCGAGTTTTACTTTGCATTCAATTTTAAGACATAAAATGCTGTTATGAACTTTTCACAATGCCTTGAAGTTGTCTCTTGTGGGGCTGAAAGACTTTGTTCTCCTTGGGAGGCCTTGTTCTTCCTCATTGATTCTTGTGACTAACATTTTTGTATGGAAAAAGTTGAATGAACCATTGAAAGTATCACTGCTATTTACATGAATTCTGCCATTTGGTACACTCTGTGTTGTTCAAACCCAATGCCTCTCAGACATGGGCGAAGCTCGAAGGACAGTCTGAGGTATTAAAAACAAAAGGTATGTGTAGTTAATTCATCATAACTCTGCTTCTGCTATTGTACAATATGCCCCCCCCAATTGCTTGTACATCTTCTTTCCTATTGCTAATTTTTTTTTATCTTCTACTTTCTTAGACAAATTCTAAAGCTTTTTGTCCTTAAAGACTGTGATAGATTTTCCAATAAAGATTTGGCTTTCTCAGTTCAGGTTGCATATAGAGTGGCTTGTCCCCCCCAAAACAAGAATTAGAGTAACACAGATGTCACACCCTTGGCTTGGAGAAGTTTATTTACTCATTAACTGAGAGTCTCTGTTCAATTATAACCAAAGCTAATTATATAAAGTTTAAAATACCAAGACTGGTAATGTGACTCTATCTAACAACCTGGCAAACTCAGCATTTTTAACCCATAGAAATGTACAATAAATGTATTTGTACTTGAAGTCTGCATTTCAAAGAAAGAAAGTAGTTGGCTCTCACTGGGGCTTAAGAAAATGTTAATAAGGAATAAAGTAAGTCTCACTGATTTTGGTTGGCTGAGAATTCAACTTCTTCATAGTCTTACTACCCTTCTCATTTTTCAGTCTGAGTTTCTTGTTGCCTTCTATACATTTATACACTTTAAGCAAATATTGATTTAGGCTTTCAATAAACTGTGTAATAGAAACTACAGAAATTTATTTAAAGCTGAAACTACTTTTCAGGTTTCTTGTTTGACCATTTTCATGCAAAAAGGAGTGAATTTATCTTTTCCCATTTCCCCTCCCTATTCATAATTTCAAAACACAATTGGTTGCAGTCACTTTTGTCCACAAAAGAAAACAGGTGATCATTTTTAAGCTGACTGCCATATTGTTTAAATCCACTGTTTAAAAGAAACAGGAGCATTAATTAACATTAAGGAATAAGGAACATTTCTTGTTGTGAAAAGTGTGAGTTCTTGAGAACCTTTTCTACATGCAGTTTTCATTCAAATTCAGCTTAAATGTCATTTTTAATCTGATCCATACTTTGACAAAGATGATGTGTAAGAGCTGTTTTTAGCAGTTGGATTGTTACTTTGTAAAGTATTAAAGCACTAAACCAATTTTTGCAATAGGTAGTAAAACTTGCTTTTGTTTTGAAAAACTTCCAGTTATAACTGTCGCACTTTTTATAGCAGAACTGTATTTAATTTCTTTCTTTTATGAAAGATTACTCAAAGTAACTGATAGCTCTGTAATCTGTGTGAATTGGCTTCTC
>QWTY01007177.1:51933-71157 GCA_008033365.1 Pseudorectes ferrugineus
AGATGCAGGGACAAGGATAAGGGGCTGCTGCCAACCTGGGGGAGGGGGGATTGGCTCAGCACAACCTTGTGTGCTGCTGCCATAAAGTGCATTTAAATAACAAATTGAATCCCTTTCCCAAAACTCCACCTAACTTGGATACCTTGCTGAAATCAAGCTGTTAATACTGTTACCTCAGAGGAAACAAAACGAAAGTAGTTCAAGCAGCCTAACATTGCTGTAAACCTCAGATCAAGAGCAAGTACAAGTCCTGTGGGAAAGATTTCGTTTCTCTTACGTGTTGTAGGGGCTGATTCTCCCTTATCTAATTTCAGTGTACATCAGAAATGGTGACAATGGAATTGCACCATTGAAAAGCATCTGTATCCCAGTTACCCAGAGCAGGGACACACTGGAAATGTGTGGAGAGGGCATGGCAGGGGCTTCCCCTTGAGGGCAGTAATCGAAGGAGAAAGGCCAGGGGTAGCTTGAGTGAAGAACTTAAAGGGGCAAAAGGATCCTGAAATGGAAGTAGAAGCTGTGGCTGGCATGCCAGCCATGTGCCTCCTAGGAGGGATGATGAAGGCCTCTTCAAGGAGAAGGACTTAGAGGGCTACACTGGGACCTGATAATAATGGTTTACAGGACTGCTAAACAGCTAATCAAAACTCACAAAGTGCTGTGAATCTAAGACAAAAAAAAAGAACAAAAATATTATTCCTGTAACCATAGTATTTGCCCAAATGTTTAGCTATTTGCAGCATAAGAGAAATCTGTTTGATGAAGCAAAGGCCAAGGCAGTTACCTGAGCTCATTGAGCTGCAGAAATTCCTAAAGGCTTCCTGCCCTCCCTCTGCTGTGTCCCATTTTATGCTTGCAAAACACTGTCTTTCTGCACAGAAAAATGTTAGGTGAGTGTGTTCACTCAAGGTCACAGAACCATCTGAACAGAAAAGCCATATGTCTCAGTGCTGTCCAGAATGATGCTGAATTTACTTTCTTCATTCTACAGGACTTCATCTTCAGGATGCCTGCAAAGGCTGAAAACTGTTGGAGTGACTGGAATAAGAGGATGACAGACCCAAGCACCCACGCTTCTTCCAAAAGATTCAACAGCCTGTAAGTCATGGTATGGTCAAGTTTCTTTGACATGTGACGTTAGAACCCAGACCTCATCTGCTGATTATGATAAAAAACTTGGATTTTTGAGGAGGAAGGAGGTGGAGCAAATGGCAGTGGCTAGTGAAGGACCCAGCTATTAATACATTTTAATTAGTAAGTAAAAAAGGAAGCTGACACATTACTTGTTCTGATAATTTTCCAGAATTTCTGGGTGCTAGCTGGGCTTGAATAGAGTAACAAACACTTTCTAGAAGGCTGGTTAACGTGTTACCCAGTGTGTTATAAATTTGCCATTAGAACTAAAGAGTTTGTGGGGTTGAGAGAGTGGGACACACCCAAAAAGGAAGATGGCTTTTAGGCAGGGCTGTGCTTATAGGCAACACTGATTCTGCTACAGCATCCAGATCTTTTCTGTGGAGCAGAATGTGGCTAAGGAGGAAACACCCATGTCCACGTCAGCTCTGTGTCCGTGTCCCTGTGGGATATCCACAGATGTGGATGGCAGTGGCTGCTGTTTGGTCATTGTCACCTGAGAGCTGGATGAACTCACCAAACTCATTTCCCAGGTGGCAATTCAGTCTGTTGCTGTCTGATGGCCTGTGAGGTGTTTGATGTGCCTCTGCCTTAGCTCTGCACAATCACAACAGGCTGTGTTATCTTTGTACCTGATACAACCTGTACTGCAGCCAGTCCGCTTTGCCTTTGGCTTCCCTTCTTCACACAGTGACTCCTGTTTTTTGAGGAAATTGTCAGAGCAGTCAGGAGTGCATTAGCTATAGCATAAACATCTCACGAATCGACAATACTGCTGTCATATTTTATTATCAAAAATAATTGAAAGCAAATACAAAATATAAATGCAGCAGTATCACATTTACTGTATAGTGCTTCTTATTAAAATGTGGGAAGCACCTGAAATGCTCGTTACCCTCTCACATGTGCAAACCTTTTTAAAATTAGAAATATTGTTCATTAGAAAAGATACTCTATAGCATGTCCTCATTCTTTCAATTGTTCTATCTATTCATGGGAGATGACATTTACCTCCCTGAGCTCAAAAATAAACAGCATGTTTGCAAAGAGGTTTTGTGTAACTAGAGACATGAGGGCAAGTGTGTATCAGGCAGGAAAGGTATGATTAGGAATAGTACTGAATAAAAATTCCCAGGGATTTTTCCTAGCAGCAGCCCTTCCTAGACTGCAGTCGTGCTTACAGGAAATGGCAGTTCTAAGTTAAAGATAATTTTTGCGTGATACTTCCCAAAGCAAGTCTTTTTAGAGGCACCTCAAAGGAAGGTGCAGCTTTAGAACCTGACTGCTGCCCCCTGACATGTTCCACTTGTGTCAGGTGTCTCACACAAATGTTCCCTGTGCTGTCAGGAATTTACAAGCTGGGCTCAGTCCAGACTGAGGTGACCCCTACAGAATAAAGATTAGTGTATGTAACAGTGAATGTAGATTGCAACTGGACAGCAGAGAGCCAGTGTTCTCCCTTGGAGCAGGGCAAGGATGCCACCCCTGTGTGTGTTGATTGCAAGGTGCTGTGCAGAAGAGGCTGAGCAGGCAAGCAAGGAGGCCCTGCTCTGAAGCAGCTGCAGTTGGGAGTGCAGTGGGATGTGAGCACACCAACACAAGATGACCTAGGAAAAGCTTTCTTCTTCTATGGTAACACAGACACTGGTAGAAGCCTATGTCGTAAGGCTGAGGGATGTGACTATAAAAACCATTTATATCAGTAAAACAGCAGAATTTTGAAAACATTGCACACATTTTCTGTCACATTTCAGCTTCTGTATCCAATAGGGTGGGGTTTTTTTCCCAAGAATCTCCTATCTCAATCCATAAAGCCACTTTTCTGGCCCTGTACTTCAGGCAGATTATTTGAAGGACCTGGTGAGGGTGCTGCATAGCTTGGCTGTGATTTTTCTTTCACTGTGTAACTTCATGCACAGGCCTGGGCATGTTCTCAGGTCCCAGCTGGCCCCTCCCAAAGCCAGATCACAACACCCAGAGAAATGGGAGCCTGAGCACAGCCCAGAGCTAGCCAAAAACACAGCCACAGCACAGCTGCGATTTAAAGCTGGCCATTCAGCTGCGCCTTTACTCCTATTTAATAGTAGTTAAGTGGTGAAGTGCTGTCTCCTTGAAAAGCTTCCCCTCTCTTAGCAAACACCATGTAACATGCAATTTTTACAGTGACTTGTAGCATATTTTTACTCCTGAAATACAACCCTTCCGTTTTAGATCTCCTTAATCATAGTGATTTTGTGGAGAATAACAAATTTTCCGTTCCTGGACTTAAAACTTGACTTTTTTCCTTATTTCCTTCAGCATTAATTATCCCTCCTAAAAATAGACAGGTGGGGTCCAAAAATATCCAGTGGAGCTTTAATGGAAGGTTTCTTGCAGGGAAGCCAACAGTCAGACCTGATTTATTCACGCAGTCTTGTTGTTTGTGCAGACCCACCCTGCACCAGGTTCCTGTTTCCAGGCTTGCCTCTTGTTTGCTCACCCGGTTAATCAGTGCAGCTGCCTGGGAGGGCACGTTAAGGGGAAACCATCCCTTACCCAGTCTTCTGGGAAGGTTGCAAAAGCTGGGGAGTGCGTGGCTGCTTTCAAACCCTCAGCCCTTGAGAGTGACTCCTCTCGTGCAGGGAGGAAGGTGCATTAGGTCATTTCTTTTGAGGGATCTGCCAAACTTCTGTGCCTGGGAGCACGGGTATCTCCCTTGGCTGGCCCTGCGACCTGGCAGCAGAGGAGGGACTGGCATTCCTGAACAAAACTTTCTTCTCTCTTTTTCCTGTCAAGTCATCGTGTTCCTCCCAGCAGGCTGCAAACACAGCTTGTACAGCAACCCCAGTCAGGGAAAGCTTGGGATTTGTTTTACGGCTTCCAAAGTCAACAAAAAGCTTGGAAGTTAAACTGAACCTGCAAGGCCTTGTAACTTCATGGATAATTTCAAAGGGTTTGAGTTGGTTCTCAAACTCGGCTCTGAGGAGTGGTGATTCCGTGTTTTGGTGTAGGAAGTCTTGATACAGCCTGGGTTTGGGGCCAGCCGCTTGTGGGTGTGCCCATCTCATTACTCCCCTCTGGGCAGATCGTAGCTGTGATGTTGATTCTTAGACGTATGTGAGCTTCCAAGTGTGGCATTTCCAGAGTCCCAAACTGACTTTTTTTTTGCAAAGGGTGGGGCATGAGGCTTGAGAAAAAAAATGCAGGGTCTTTGAAGTGCAAGGCTTTGAAGTTTAAAAAAAGCTAGCAAATTCCTGTTGCAGTTCACTGTCTGTGGAAAATCTGGAAGCTAAGACTTTTGACCAAAGAGGCTGGATAACGTTTAGAAGTAACAGACTGGGGAAGTGTGGCTTTCATGTTTTAACTGTTCATGCAGTGGTGGAGAAGGTGAGCTTGATTCAAAGAGTGTGTACCAAACAACACTGTCAGTCTCCGCCTCCCTTCTCTTCCACTCTGAGGCTTTGAGTGCATTCAGATCACTGACATAAAATGTGTGTGTGGTGGAAGGGGGAGGGAGGAATTTCTCTCTTCCCGTTGCTATTGTGTTTTGTTATGTTTTGTGTCTGTTCAGTTTGTCTCCAGGATCAGAGAAGTGACTCAGAAAGTTATTTTCACAACAGGAGAGCATGGGAAAACACAAACATTAGTCTCTTAAAGACACACAGCCCCGTTTATCACACACTGACATACCTCACCTTCTGTCTGCTGGAATTGCTACCACATGAGCTACCTTACTCCTTCCTCTAGAACCCTGTTTGGATTTTGCACCTTAGGCCTTTCCTTTTTTCCTCTAGAAAATTACATTAAACTTCCCTTCCCTCTATTCCTTCCTTATTTTTCTATACTTATCTTCCCCCTCTTTAAATTACCTTCACCATTTACTGCACCTCTCATCTGTTCCTCACATGGTCTTATCTCATCCCTCTTTCCATGCTGCCACACACATGAAAGTCTCCAACCAGCACCATCTCTCTTGTCCTTCAGCTGGGCCTTTTTTCTCAATAGTGTCATTTCCACCAACTTGGCATACCACACCTTCCCTCTGGGAGATGTCTGAGTCCTACCTGGTATGCCTTGGGGAAAACACTTGGGCTAGCTCTGAACAAGCCAGCTTGGGCACTATGAACCTTTGGGACCCTTTGGATTATTCCCTGTCAGTCCTAGTGCTGCAGGCCCAGACCTGCTGTGCTGTGCTCAGCCCAGCACAATCATCCGGTGATGCAGAGAAGAAGTAGCAGCTCAGCAGAAACCTGGCAGCAACATCCCGGAGCCTCCCTTAGTCCAGCCCTGGTGCCAACCCCTCTTTTTTGATTGAATATCTGTTTCAGCCAGTGGGAGCCAAAGATTAAATCTAACTCCTGCCAGTGCCAACCAGGTAGGACAGGTTGATCCTTTATTTACAATTATGATGAGGTAGCAATTATACTCCTGGGCTGTTTTCTCTTGGTGAGGTAGAGCTATTACTAAGCTCAGTGGTTTGGTTTTGTTAGCAGACCTTTGGGGCCTGCTCTTGCCTATAACCCCCCTCAGGTTTCCTCGTGTCTCTTTTCTTCTCTTGTTTTTTTGATGACTTGTTTAACATAATCTTGTTCTCCAAGTTGCCCAAAGCACAAATCTGCCCCAAAGCCTGTGTTCGGTCATGCTTCTCTCTTCCCCCCTTGCTGCTCACATATCTGGGCATCCAGACTGCATCCCTTTTCTGCTGCATGCATTGAGAAATCTATTAAGGTAATTCCTCCCTTTATCCTCTTAGCTGTGCCAGCACTGCACTGTAGTTGGCTAAACACATGTGCTTGCCTGCTTCAAATATTGTTTGGCTTAGCTCCCTCCTCTGCTGCTCTTGGAAAACATGCTGCAGTTTCTGCTCATCTCAGGAGGTGCTGCCTTGCTTGCTTGCTCTGAAATTCTGTAGGAAGCCCCATGTGTATTTTGGTGCTGTACAAGCCTTTCTAGTCAGCTGCTACAAACACTTGTCTCATTGTCCTCACCTCATTTTTATTTCAGTCTTCATCTTCTCTCACTTTTCTATCTCTTTCTATTGACTGTGTATTTATATTTATGTCACTAATCTCTTGCAGTCAGCTAGCAGAGCATGCCATGGGTGTGGTTCCTTGAAAAGCCAGCGCAATGAATCTTAAGGTGGATTACTTTGAAGCCAGAAATGATACACAGGTAAATGGAAATAGGAAAATCTCACCCTAATTCTAGCATTATTCTTGTTTCTCTTCTGAATTGCTGGACTACTGCCAAGTCTATGAACATTTCATGGCAAATGCTGAGTCACAGGCAAGACAGAAATCTTTGCATTTAGGAACTGGAGAGGAGAAGCAGGAGAGACTGTGTTAACATCCACATTTCAGCGTGTGGGTGCCTGGGTGGGAAGGCACGGTACATTACTGGATCAAGGTAGCAACTCCATACTTAAACTGAAAAGGTATATTCCTTTGGAGGGAATTGTTTCCCTTTTCATCCTTCTAGCAAGTTTAGAAAACAATCTTTGACTACTCTTCTGTTAGCAAACACAAGGTGGATCTTTCATTGTAGGAAGACTTCCAGAATGCTACTCTTTAGGGCCTATTGTAACAAACAGTGCCTGAAAGTGTTGTGTAACCTGTTATTTTCAAGAAACTTCAGATTCATTCCTTCACATCTGCCAATGCCTTATGTTTTTGAGAAAGTCGCTCAAATTTGTGTTTCAATTTTCTCATCTTTAAAATTCAGAAAGAAGATTTCAGGATACTGTGAGATTACATTGCTACTGTTTTGACATAGTATTGCCACTTGCAGAGATGATATCAGAAATTTGCAAAGAACTGGGCTTTGAAAAAAAGGACAGCTGACTCTCTGAACTTTAAGTGACACATATTAATCCCGTAACCATCTTGTAAAGAAAAATGCAGTATGTACCACCTTTGAGAAAGGAATTTCACTATGCAACTACAAAATACCAGTTAAAGCACAGAAGAATACAAAACAAACATCACAAAAACTTTCTCTCAATGGTTAAAAGAAATCCCATTTTAAACAATAGCACTGAGTGAAATTTAAATAAAGACACCAAACAAGATATCAAGTCTCAAATGAACAGCAGAAATATTAACAACTGCTGCTTTTTAGGTGATAAATAGAGAAGGAAATTAAGAGAAAACCAATATTTCATAGTTATAAGTTTTATTTTGGAAAATGTAAACCTCACTAACCATGCATACAAGTTAAGACAATATTTTACAGTTCTTAATTTTCTTCCTTTTTCCATTTTTTCCTTTTATAGTTGTTGCATAGGACATTATCACAATATATAATCTATGCAATGCAAAATACATAAAAAGTTACAGCAGAGCAAGAATAGATGAACCTATAACTGTACAACTGTAATACTTCAATGTAGTGATTTAAAGAGTTGAAAAGTGAGCCATGGAAGCTTTCATGTGCTGCTGATAAACCTGTACAAGTGAGGATGACACCGGCAGCTTTACAGTTCACCAAAGGTGGAAGTTTAGCTGTGAACATGTGCACACTCCCTGGCACACGCGTCCTCTGTCTCCCACTCAGGCGTGTGCTGCTGGAAAAGCACACGTGCATGCACACACATGTCCCCCAAATGCACAATATACACAAGTAAATGCACCTGTAACCAGAGATGAAACTCAACCACAAATCTCCCAACAGGTTCAAAAGTTCCAACTGCAATGGCATTTGGATCTAGGGATTTGGTTCAGGCCCAGCACTAGTTATAATGAAATGGATACCTATTTTTGCTCTGTAGACATCCCTTCATTATTCAGTGTGTAGTACAGACACACTGCTGTGTATTTATGTATACACACATACATTACACAATATACACATATATATGTATTTTTATATATATATATATGTGCATATGCTTATATAAATCCATATATATAAATATATATATTTATAAAAACCTATACCAGTGGATGGGCTTTTGCATTCTATATTCTGACTTATGGGATAAACAAGTATAATTTGGATATTTTCTTCTGCCTAAGGCTATAGCTCTTATCCCCGAGAGTTACAAACACAGATGTTCATCATACCATTCACTGACATAGACTAGATGTTAGCACCCAATGCACAAACAGATGGTGTGATGGAGTAAAAGAGCACCTGAAAGTTAGTTTGGAGGCATGACCTGATGAAATTAGTAAATCTAATGGCAATGAAAAGGCAAAAAAACCACTGCACTTCACAAAGTACAAATTCTGTAACTCACAACAAAGCACTGGAGAAGAGCAGTTGTGAAACGGGTATGCTCCTCACACAGCCTTTAATGCCCGGCTGCGGGAGACAAGGAGAGCGCTGAACATCTGGGTAGAGGGTAATGAGGTTTAAAGGTGTACAGAGGCTCTCATAGCTACAACTTATGGCAAGGGTTAATGCAGTAAAGAGGGTGGGATACATACAGGAATTAGGTGTTACCATCGAACAGAGGCTTCTGATGACTTGTCATAAATATATACCTTTGCAGTTATTATGTAAACAGATACTATGCATGTATTATAAAAGCAAGGAGCAATTAATTTGCAGATACAAAAAATTCTCACAAAATCTAGCTGCCAGGAATTTACCAGGACTGCTTTCTAAGAAGCAGGATGAAAACTGAATTCATGCTGCCATTAGGCCTTTGCACAGGATGAGGTTAATGGAAGGGGTGAATGAGTTTCTAAGACCATCTTTAGTTTCAGCTGAGCGGTGGTAGCGAGGTGATGATTTTCACTTGCACCTATTTCCTATAGCAAGGCAGTTCAGCTCAACACTTAGAGAGGAAGTAGGAACCATAGCTGGAGAAAAACAAACTTTCAGGGCTTTCTTAATAATAATAAAGCTGTTGCTATAGTCTGAAATGAAAAAAAATCATGGCAATGTTGTATTTTGTAAGAACACCTCAAGAGATTGCATGGGGAAAGAAGAAGGTAGGAGAGATGCACACTCCTCCAGATGGAGAAACCTGCACCTTGCCAGAGCAGTATTTCCTGAGTGTGACATGTTTGTTGCTGTGCCAGGAGACTGTTTCAGATTACACTGCTGGGTGAAATAACAGAAGGGTAAAAATCTGAGGTTAATTTGGATAAGCACACAGATTTCAAAACATAATTTGAGTTCTGACTTCTCATATCTGCAAAACTCAGGAGGAACCATCATGAGAATGGAGTCTAATGACCTTGCTGATCATTAGACATTTCTAGCAGATGCTAGAAAACCCCAAACACTCTTTTTTCGTATGAAAATATTAAGAGAAGTTCTTCCTCACATTCAGTTTTGGAAAATACTAGTGGTTTGGAATTTATCATTTTATCCCAAAACTATAATGTGTTAAACTTTTAATGAAGATATTTGAAACTCTAGCTGGGATTTTTAAAAAAGTAACTTGACTGTCAGCCTAATACATGCTGAGGTATTTACAGCTAAGATGTAAAAACAAAAAAGTTTTAACGACCAATTTCAGAGAATTTCCTGAAAGTGTCGTTATGTTGGCTATATACAGTCCCATGGTGTTCTCATTAAATGAACTGACTGAACTGGAAATTTGACTTTGAACCGATTTATTTTTTCCTGCTTAAACTTGGAGAAGTATTAGTAATATCTGTGAAGAATACGAGTAAAATGTTAGTTCACTGTTTGAGTTAAAGATTCCATAGTCCTGTGTCCTTCAGAATAGGTTGTCCCATAACCTTTATATCCTATAATCTCAGTACTAATAAAATCTGATGCAAATATTCCTTTTCCAGGCTAGTAAAACAGCTCATTTGTAAAGTATAAACTGATTCATGCTTAATTGTTAAGTCCTAAATACATGGACTGGAGTGGTTCCTCCTTTCCTGAAGATTAAATGCTCTTGTTGGAAAAGGTGATTTTACAACAAAGTGAATTTGGTCATGTAGCCTATAATGTTTGCCAATACTTAGTGCTCCTTTTGATTTTGGTTGCTTCCCCTCTCCTCCATATACCTCTCTTAAGGTATAGCGATAATGAGAAATGCGTTTGACTTGTTTTGAAGTATGTGCACAAGACACAGCTGACCTGTAGAATTCCTTGAGCTAGATATCTGAAATGCCTCTCTAACTACAGCACAAGAGCACTTTTAGCAGTCACAGAAATGATTGGAATGTGAATTCCTGTTACCTGAATTCTATCAAGTTGTTAAAATTGTGTATCTCAGTAGATGAGATTAAAAAAAAAAAAAAAAGTAAAGAGGAAATCTGTTGAGGCCAACAGATCTGGTTTTCCCCTAACTACAGAAGTGGGGCAACTCATCACATTAACTCTATTTGTCATCTTGCAAAAAACCCTTACAATGTTCTTTCATTTTCTGTGAAATGAAACAGTAGAATTGTGCCTCGCACAACTTCCAATTCAAAGGGGGAAATTAACAGAGGTGAAATCTGAAGCAAATAAACATGGAAAAAAATACTGAAACATCTGCACTTGTTTAGATTTATAGTTGTATAGATAAATACTTAGAGTATTTCTCTATACAACTAATAGAATGTGTAGTATTAGGAATAATGTACATTATTGAAGTACCTATGAAACTACTTGGAAATCTATATTAGCTTCTCACAGTTAACATACAGTACAATAAAACCTTGCAAAATTGGATCAATGCAAAGCAGCAAGTAAGATACAGGTTCATTGGGAATCTGGAGGCATTCACTTAATATCAAATGACAGGTTTGGCGTAGAGAGTTTCTTTTCACATGCTACACTTAACTGCATTTATACCCTACAGTAAAAACAGCAAACATCCCAAAATTCCAGAATCAAAAGGACCTGAATTTATAATATGCACCGTCAGACCCAGACAAACCAAGGAAAGTATATTTGCTGCCAGTGAGGTTTTCAGTACATCACAATGCTCCTGGTCTTTTACTATATTTTCTACCATATAAAACATAAAAATCTACCTCTTTGTGCTCTATCTAGTGTTAAATATTTGAAAGTTATTGAAAACTAGCCAATATTCCCTTTCTGTTATTAAGCAGTTATTCAGAAATAAGAGCACCTTGCTTTATGCTGGTATGTGTATTTTTGAGAAACGTGAAGTAGTGCTGAGCTATAATGTCATTTTATTTTGAACTTAAAAATGCATATTTTATTTTTCCAGTCAGAAGATACCTTATGATTTTCACTTCCTTTTATCAACAACCACAATTTGGATGCAACAGAATACAGAAACTATGTCTTAGCCAATTTTTCTTTCTAAGATCCAGCTCTTCAGTAGGTAAGTACCTTGATAACAGTTTTGGTGGGCATTGGTTCAGTAATGCTATTTCCATAGTTCATAAAAAAAAAAAAAAAAACCAACAAGAAAACAAAGGAAGAAGAAATAAAGGAAATTGTTCAAGTCAGTGTGGTTTGATTTGAATATTCTGTTGGTCCCATACTGAACAGGCAGTGCAGACAGCTTAACAACTTGGAGAGAGTGACAACAGAATGCCTCCAAGATTCCAGGACACCTTGCAATAAAATATCACCCAGTGTAAATTTGTTTCTTCTTGTGATTTAGGTTACTTATTTAAGGCATCTTGTTGAAAATTTTTTCTCAGAATATTATCTAGCATGAAACAAACCAACAAACAAGTTTATCAACCTCACAGAGATTTTTGCAATAGGAAGTTGGTTTTGGAGCATCTTCAGCATGAAGTGAGAAGATGGCTTGCTACTGTAAGCAGAGGGCAGCTTGAAGACAAGACTCCTGTTTGGACACTCCCCAACACAGGTGTATAATCAGGAAAACAAACAATGCAAGAGTCCGGTACTACATTCCAGTATTGGTTTGGTTTCTGTATTGTTTGCTTGTTTTTTATTTTTTCCCCAGTGTGTGAAAGAACCTAACAAAAAGCTTCTGAGTGCAATTATATTTACAGACTAAGGCCGTGGCTAGGGTGTGTCTTCATTGTAATTATTGTGTAACATAAATATCCATCCCTGAGAAAGGAGAAGGGGGACACAAATCCAATACAGTTGATTTGTAAGTGTATGTATGCTCATATTGTGCAATCCGGTTTTACAAACTACTTCAACACCTGAGGTGAATTAAGCGGATTTTTTTCCTTTTTTTTTTTAAGATTTTTTTCATTTTCTTATAAAGAATAATGAAGAGGATCCAAAAATGGTTGCAAAATATATGAACTATTGAGACAGCAGGAGTCACTAAGTGTAACATGTAAGTCTGTCTGTCCATGAGGTTAGAATAGCCACTTGTGTGGTTGGGTAAAGAAAATCTGACTAAAAATTGCAGTGGGAGGCAGCTATTTACTGATTTTTAAAAAAGAGAGGGTGGGAACTGAAGGAGGGGAAGCAACAGAGTTTTTAAATGTGTGCAACACAAACAAAACTCCACGTTAGGCATTAGAGGCAAAGTGCTGACATCCAGTGCAGGTAGTCTATGGGGAGCTGGCGGGGCTGATCGTGGGGCTCGAGGCGTCCGAGCGGCTGTAGTCACTGACAGAGCCTGTCCGGGAGCTGCTGCCGCTCCTCCTCTTGAGCATGCTGGGGTGGAAGTTGGCGTGGCGCCGGGCGTGCTTGGTCAGGTGGTCGCTGCGCATGAAGCGTTTCTCACACAGGGGGCAGCTGAACTTCTTCTCTCCGGTGTGAGTGCGGTAGTGCCGGGCCAGCTCATCCGAGCGAGCAAACTTCTTGTTACAGCCCTGCCAGTTGCATTCGAAAGGCCGCTCACCTGCAGGGAGCAAACACGGCACGGTTAGAAGGGAGAGCAGTGTCTTCCATGGGCTATTTTTTTGTGTGCAGAAGATAGAACTAAAAGGTTGGATGCAGGTTGGGTGCCACTTGGCACTAACTGGATGGAGAAGGTGTTACCCTCTGCCAGAGAGGAGGCTGCTGTGGTATTCCAACACATTAAAAAATACTGTCAGTCAAACCAGTCATATACCTTATTTGATAACTGGGTCTTCAGGGATGCTAGGCTCCTGATCCTTTCATGGATATCACATCTCATATCTCTTGTGGTCTGTTGAACTTTATGACTTAATAGTATCTGTACTGAGCTTTATAGTGTATTTAGTTATTCCTCCAAGCTCTCCCTATGTGTCAGACTCAGTGCTGAAGTTCAGAAGGTGTGATGATGTCTTCCTCTTCAGCTATTTAAAAAGTTATGGTATAAATGCAAACCAGCAATTTTGAGGCACTGGATGTGAGGTTTTCACCTTGTATTCTCCACAGCTGAGCCTGTGTTTACTGCATTTGCTACAAACTACTACAGTTTCTCTTGTTCACTGCCTTAGGTCTCACTCAGAAGTGAGGCAGGGAGCGCTGTGTTCCAGCTGGGGACGGGTGTCACCTTGAAGGTACCAGCCTTTTTTGAATAGCTAACATAAACCCCATGAGCTGTGACACTTAAGCTTGGAGCAATGAGCAGTGAGCTCACAGAAGGAGCGATCTGGTGCAGTTCTGAACAGATGTCAGACATGGGACAGACGCCTGGTGCTGTTGTAGGGCTGTGCTGGAGGTCTGCACTCTGGCACTGTGGTAGATGTGCAGCCTGGGAAGCTGTGCACAGCTTGTGCTGTGCATTGTTGTTGGGTAGATGGGTATCTGGAATATACTCCCAGCTTCATCACTGACGTGCTGCATAGCTTAGGCACCTCATATTATCTGCTTCCATTCTTGGTTTCTCCATTTGATAAAAATGAAAACATTAAATCATGAAATTTGCTGTCTACTACTTCTGCATATTGGTTTGGTTCTTACTGTCACTGAGTCTGAACATCATATATTCTTTAGTTGTTATTAATTGAGAACATCTTATTCTTTTGTGAATACATAGACTTAGCATTTTTTGTGGTTGTAATTTTAGTAACTTCTTACTTGCACTAATCCTAATGTTTCTAATTCTGAATAGCCTGTTCAAGAAGCCCAGAGAACTATATAAATTCTGGGCCAAAATAAGAAATAAAAGTTCTCTCCGTAGTACACTAAATAGGAAACAAAGAAAGAAATTAGCCTCCTGGAGAAATTCGATGCACCTTAATTAAAACTGTCTGAGAGCAAAATTGACCCCAGCAAGTCTTCAATCTAAGCAGCCAATTATCTGCTTTAAATTCACAGATTTGGCAATAACATTTATCTCCAGAATCTGCTTAGGAAGCTCCTGCTCAGAAAAATAGTTGTATAGGTTCCTTTTCTCTCTGTTCATGTGTCTCAATGAACAGACAATCAAGTCTTTTTTAAATAGGATTTTGTTCAAGAATCTGGAGAAAGCAAGTGTCCCTGATGTTTCCTTGATTATTTAGGAGAAAGATCAAGGCTCATTAGAACCAATTGTTCTCAAGCACATTTGGTGGATTTCAGTACACCTACAACCACAATGGATAATGCAGTGGTTGTATCTGTGCAGTACACACAGAGACTGTACTATGGAGAACCATGACCACCCCCTCCTAGGGACTGGCAAAAGGCAGCAAAGATGAACAGAACTGCTTTCAGGTGGCTTCCCCTGACCTAAAGCCTAAAAAACTCAGGGTTCCACAAATGAATTTAAGAATAAAACCACAACCAACTGGATTTAAAGGATACAGCCTTGTTGCTTAAAATAACCCATGCAAATCCATTCAATGTCCTCCTTAGTCTTATCCTGCCTGCAAACTGTCAGGGACTGAACTCTCCATCTGCTGCTAGAAATGGGAAACAAATGTATTTCGGCTGTTTGTCACATATTCAGTCATGTGTTCTTAGATATGTTCCTGCCTGTGGTGGGACATGCCTGTGGTGTGACACTCCTGTTGTGTGACCACATTCACTGGTCTTCTCCCTATGTTTTGGTCATACTACAGATACACATCTAAGAGGACTTTGGTACCCTTGGGAAGAAGGGCAGTGAGACATGGTCTGAGGGGTACATCTGGCCTGCAGAATCAGAGTTCCTCATCCCTGAGCTATGGGATCAGTTTTTGGTAAGACAATGGCCTTTGGATGTTTCTATTGCCTGAGTTAATTTCTCTGTGTTTATTTTCACTACAAATGGTATCAGCAAATGTACTCCACTTGAAGAACTGTCCCATGAAACGAGTGCTTTCAGACAAGGAAGGCAAAAGTTTTCATGCAATGTTTTGCTTCTGCTGTTGACACCACCACAAAGCATAGACAGAATGGTACCTTCTGTTGTGATTAGCTTAATGGCACCAGCTGCTTCTGTCCATGATTCTATCATTTGGGAGCCAGCAATAGGCACAACATTCCAGTTCCTAATGAGAGAGGTGGTTCTGAAGCAGGATTGTGTAAGATCAGTGTTATCCAGCACTAGCAGGTGATGAAGGGATTGCACAACTTATCTGCCCTTCTCCTCACTGCACATCAGATCAGATTCAGGTTCCCACTCACCTGTCTGATTTCATGTTAATGATGGTGGTGAGGATTTGGGTGCTGAGCCAAAAAATGTGGTATTTCTTTCACTATATTTCTACCATCCCTGTCCTTCTCCTTCCTAGGGACTATTTTCTCCCTCAGTCCTCTCTAGTCTTGATTTTATATCTTCTTGGTACTTGTCTTTAAGTTTCTTGGCCAAGTGATTTTCCACTGACAGCTGGCATCACTCTAGTAGTGGTAATAGTTCTCTAGAGTACTTCCCAGCTTTGTTGAGGTTTAGCAATTCCTCTTCAAAGAAAAACTGTATTGTGAGGAAATGCTGGATGCCTTGTGTGAAGATATAAGAGTCATTATTGTTCATAAAAAATTAGTACACAGTCTGGAACAAAGTTGCTGCGGGGTATTAATTAAGGCAAGACCCAGCTGCTGCTCCAAAACCACACATGGAAATTCAGAGTCTGTCATCATTCTCATCTCTCAAACAGAAGGGATGTGGTTTTCTGTGCAGGTAAGTTATATAAATGTCCTTTTACCAGCAGTAAAGCAATCAACAGAATGAGAGATTATATGAATTGATTGCCTAATCTCATTAGGGAACATGCAGCCACAGTACAACGCTCCTGCATAAGCAGCAACCCATGGACATGTTCTTCTCAACAGAGTGCTTTCACCATTAAAAGAGCTGTAACACAACACAATAAGGATTCTTTCAGACCATTTTAGGCAATGCTGAAGTCAGATTTTTACCCTTATACACTGGGTGCAGGATGTGATCTTACAGATAATTGTAGAAGAGTTTTCAAGTATGTTAGATATGGCAAGAAACACATCAAGCATGTGAATATGTATACTGAGAGTCTTAATGCTGTGCCTTGGCAGCAGCAGTATCTTTGTGCATTGAGCCTTACTAACAGGTCTCAAAGAGTTCTAAGCTTCCAAAAGATAAAGATGCTTGAAAATAAATTAATCAAAAAGCAACTCCGTCTTCTTTATCTTTGGAGAGGCAGGCAAGAGATGCCTTTAAAAGATAAGGAATACTTTAATTATTTTTTCACAATTTTAAATAGGTTTGGATATCCATGTTCCAAATCCTACTAAATGGTAACCTTTGTAGCTCCTTTGCCAGGGCACGCGACATCACATAACTTGCGTTACAGTTACACAGACTGATGGAAAAACATTACATTTGAGAATTAGATTCAGCTGATCTCAACTGAAAATTATACAAGCAAGAACATTTCTGGCTTTTTCCTGAACTCCACCCAGTCAAAAAGCAGGTAGTGTAAAGCTGCATTAAGAAACTTGCAGTGCTCACCAAGTGGAAGTACGTGAGCTCTGCAGGTGCACCGAGTTCTGAATTCCTTTCAGGGGCACAGGCCTTGCTGCTCATATTGTCTGGCAGAGCAGCCTGCCAAAGGAAACCCAGAGTTGCCTGGGCTATAGAAACAGCATTAAAAAAATGCACCTCTATCCTCTCTTGCTGGAAAGGGTTCAGAAGCAACTAGAGCCAGCCTGTTCTTATGATATTACATAAAGGTCCTTTGTATTACTCTGTATTTGTCAATCATTATATAGTGAGGCAACTGTATGTAGTTATGGGAAACAAAAAGTACAGAGATGGCGGCACCAGATCTGATGTCTACTGAGCTTGATTTGTACAATCCTTTTAGTGCACATACAGCTTTAAGGACTCTTTTCATATATAGTGAGACTCCTGTACAGACCCTGGAGTAGTCTGCTTCCTGCTTCACCAATTCATCTATCTGATATCCAGCATCCAAATTTCAATTTAAAAAAGATAGCAAGTACTGTATAGGCCTAAGCATACTTTAAAAATAACCTACTAATGACTGAAATGCCCAAGCACTTTGAGACAATTGTGAACCTAACCATTTTCCAACTTAAAATGCAAAGATTAGGCAATTGTATGTGAACAATTTGGAGCGTCATATCCACTGCCCTACAGATTAGAGTATTATCAAGTCAAACCACATACTGGGGGCTATTTTTTTCAATTTAACTCATGTAATAGCTCTTCACATTATGTTAGCATCTTCAAGCACATGTCAAGGCCATGCAGTAACAAAGAAATTTGTATCCTGGGAATTCCACAAGTGCCTGCAAAACCAGAAACAGTAAACCAGAAACAATTTTCTGTGATCTTTAATCTGTCTTGCTGCTTCCCAGAACAGGGTTGAATGTTGTTATAAAAACAGACCAGAAGCCTGAACATGTCACTATGTGCTATTCTTATGTTTCTACATTTTCATATACATAATTACGAGTATATTTGGAAACACACATCAGCAGGCTGGGTGGGGAGGATGAGGGGCAGACAGTTAAATAGAGATGTGACTGAAGAGGCCTTCCTCCAGGAGAGGAAATGCTATCCTGGGAAAAACATTCAGCCAAGCAGACTATGTTCCTTGAGACTGGGCTGTTACTTAAAAAAAAAAAAATATGAGGAAAGGTCATCTCTCAATAGTACTGATATGTATTTATGAATATTTTAATTTCTGATATTCTCTTGTTTATAAAAAAGCCCTTTTGCATGGTCAAATAACAAATCCATAATCTCAGTGCAAAAGAGAATAATACTTTGATGTCAGGCAAATGGGATAAAAGCGATAAAAAAATTCCAAAGCCTCACAATTTCAAATTCGCATAAAACAAAACCACTTAGTTTTAAATTAATGATTTTGAGGGTGATATTTCAACCAAATAAGCCAAATGCAATCGGGTTTTTTGCATCTGCTTTTGTGTCTGTCCAACAGCTTTGAAGTATCTCGGCCACCTTCACACACATCTAACAGAGGTAGCAAATTCAGCAATATTAAGCTTCACTAGTTCCAGGAAATGAGGATGTTTTAGTAATGTTCTCAGTGAAAAGAAAAGTTATAGGGTGAATTAGCCTGTCACTAGACACCGGAAACCCAGTGTGGGAGTGAGATATGAATGTCCAAATCCAAGAAAAGCTTCAGTTAGAGTTCCCATGTTACTGGACACTGGCACATAATAGTCCCTCATGCCCCTAGGACACACAGCAACAGCAGCTAGGTTGCACTAGGACCTGCAGACAGAAGCATGCAAATTCCTGCTAATTCCATTATTTGTCATGTGACCTTTTCTTTGGAACTGGAGTTCTCAGAATTCCAGCAGGCACAAACCCAGGCATCTACAAAGTTCATTCACTTTAAAGTGTGCATGTCTTTATTTTGACCTTAACAAATCCAGTCATTACATTTATAAATTACTGGATCTTATATTTCCTGTGTGCATAGGAAACTACTACTGAGCAGGAGCTGCAACAGCTACCATAACATCCATTATTGAAATCCTTGGTTTATTTTCTGTACCTTAACATTTTCATTGAGTTATTTAGACATGTATGAATGTTTCTTGAAAGGGGAATTTCCAAGTGGCAAGTTTACATTTGAAGTCAATGTGTGTTACCGTTTGCTGTGGAAGTGTTTGTATTACTCCATCTGGGAGCACAGATTACACCCTGGGATTTATCTGTTACAACCACAGTAACTAGAACAACTCAAATAGCAAATGACGAGCACACACGGTCAGATACTATAATGATAACGGCTACAATGCCAGAGAAATATAAGTAGTGAAAAATTCCTTCCCTAGCCTTAAGCACAGACAGGTCTGTCTGAGAACCAAAATAGCTCATTTGGTATGTTCCGTGCAGATAGCTGGTCCTCTTAAAAATATTAACACTCACTTTCACCAAAATGGAAACAATCTTTTTTT